>JAVQJD010026734.1:0-10476 GCA_036023655.1 Nannoperca australis | reverse complement strand
CTATTCATTTCACAACGTATGGTGGTGAATAAGTGTGACTTTTCATGGAAAACACAAAATTGTTTGGGTGACCCCAAACTTTTGAACGGTAGTGTATATATATATATATATATATATTTGAATGTCAGACTTTGAAAAAAGCATGATTGTAGATGCCAGAGGGTGAGATTTTTGTGTATATATTTAACTCCAGTCTTGGAGTAAATGTATATATACAGTTGCTGTTGCATGCACTTGCTCATGGGGAGCGACATATGCAAACCCAAAGTGAAGCCTACTTCTTTTGCAGAGACAATATATATGACAGTTTTTCTGGTAATTGATTGTGTATATTGTGTGATAATATATTGAGTCAGCTGATACTATGAATAAATTCTTTGACCTCGAAAACAATAATCATACAGTAGTAGTTGTTTATTGGCTATTTTAAGGGCATTAACACTATCAGATCAGACACGTAAAAATCATTCACACATCTGAAAATAGTTGAAGACTATGGTATTAATAATGACTGAAGATAATGGTATTGGTTCAATTAATGTTTCACATCATTTCTGAGTTTAAAATGTACACCCATTCCTTTAAACCTAACAGCGAGTTATCAGTATGATCCACTACAGTGTGTTTTAGATTGCATTAAGTACGTTCACTTTATTTAAGGAAATATTCAAAATCCTCTTATGAATCCAACTACAAAAGGTGCAATGAAAAGCAGTGTGTTGACAACCCTGCAAGGGACAGAAAAGAAACAGGATAGTTCAATAATAAAACGCACTGTATCTAAAATGGGGATTCTTCACTAACTCTCCCACATAAAGTTTTCTTTTTATTTCCTCCTTAACTTGGAGTTTTAGTTCCCAAGCACTTAGACTCAATTAAGCTACATAGTGCCAGTCTCTTTGTTCTACAGCAACCCAAAAGCTCTTTCACTTATTCATTATTCTATTGATAGGCAAGAGACCAGGAGTGGAAAAAGAATCAACGCAACAATAGCTAAAAGAGTGACAAGGTCCTACGGTGTCTCATCTAAAAGGAGAGATTTAGAAAAAAGCCTTTTGCAGTCCATCACTACGTTCTCTTATATTAGATGACAACAATGGCTGCCTGATTATGTTAACCATTTACATAATGTTACAAACATAAAAGGATATCTTGAAGCTTTATTTGACTTTTTAGATTTGATTTCATGCTACTGTTTCCAAGCACAGGATATGTATGGGTTATTATTGTGGTTGTTTTCTTTACTTTTGCTTGCTATTTGTTTGTATTTCATGGTTCTATTATCCAGGGATAAAAAAGAAGACAAAGTCATGAGTGTCAAGATCACAAACACGCCTTGGTGAATGGAAAGCCCCTGGGTTTCTCTGATGCAGACACACTTTTATCTTATTGCATTGGGATGCAGATTTGTTTTCTTGCTCACATTTGTTTTTTTCATGTATGCATTTTTTAATGGCATAATAGCAATTAGCTGCATAACTGAAAAATTGTGGTTAATATGGATCTGAATGTTTTACATGTGTAGCATAAGGATGGAATATTAGATAATGCCTATGAATCATAGATGTATATTATCAGCATTACTTGAGAAGTGATCTTGTTATCTAAGTAAATATCCAATCCTCTCTAAACAACTCCCAAAATAAACTTTTTTTTAAACTATGATGAGTTGCTGAGTTTCTTGTCTATCAGCCTGTTGAGAACGGTGGTGCTGCCTTTAAGTTCAAATGATACATACATGTATTCTGTGTGATTCTGAGAAGCAGAGTATTAAATCAGCACACAGTGGTTTACCTTCTACAGACCAATTGGTAACTATTTGATGCATTCCATTTTAGTGATTACTGATCCTTTACAAGCTATTTACAAAACCAACATTTGTATATGGTTGATCTGGTTGCTGGCCAAGAAAAACACTTTTGTCACATTTATAAAATACTGTTTTGTATAAACAAAATTCCGTTGTTGCTTTAATTTGACTTAAAAAAAAATTTTTAAGTTTTTGAAACTTGACTTAAAAGTTCACATGATTTCTGATATAAATATTTCTCACGGCATTTGCAGTTTCAACCTTAACCCTGTCTTTTATACAGTAAATGTGGATAAATGAAGATTTCAAACATCAGGATAATTTCAAGAGGGCATGTCAGTTACACAGTTAAATGTTTTTTGCCATAATTATTGAGAAGAAGACATACAGTTATATTTTCATTTGCCTAGTGCAAAAGCAATTTTCAAAACGCTACTACAAAAGAACATCCCTGTAAAGGGACAGGTTTACAGCCAGTTAGGTAAACACAACTTCATCTTTAATGACCAGCCAGTCAAACCAGGGCTTTACATGATTCAGTTTAAATCAATAACCTTTATTACAATGGGGAATAATTGCCCTGCATTCTCTGTGTAGTGGAAAAGTGCAAAAACAATAAATACAAATAATAATAATTACAACTATGCATTCATCCACCCATCCAGTTTGGCATCCAGCCATTCATCAACCAAATCCAATCTGAAATTCTCTTAAACTACTGGATATAGGCTAAGGTAATTAGTTGAGACAGGGTGGGACCCCATATTATTTCTCAGTTGTATACACATACTCATCCATATTTTAGCAATACAGAATTTGCACATCCATATCCTGGGGTCCTAATTTGGAAAGTAAGTTTTCAAAAACATGGTGAAATATGAAGATATAATTACCTTCGTCTTTGACCACCAACCAGTCAAATTGTGGCTCCAGGTCAAAGTCAGAGAATAGAAGATGAATGCGGCTCCCCGGTTCAGAGATAATCAACCACACACAGTTCAGGTTGTTCCCATACTCCTCTGGGTAGTTCGGGGACAATATAGTCCCTGATGGAGCCGTGAAGTTGAAGAAACATGAGACTACAAACAGAAAGAAACAAAGGAATAAAGGCAGGAAGGAAAAATATTATGTTGATAGATAATTAGACAAGAACGCAAGCAGAGAGGCAAAGACAGACAGATATAGCAGCAAGTAAAGGGAAAAAAGGATAATACAAAATGAAATTAAAGAAACGAACAGAACAGAAAAACAACTAATACAATTAACACAGGCATAAAAAATATGTGTACTTACAGACACAACTGGGTTTATTGCCAGACCACTGGTTATTGTGCTGGCATGTTATAGTCCTCTCTCCCACCAGTTCAAAGGCCGACTGGCAAAAGAAGGTCAACACATCGCCATGCTGAAAGCGATCACCGCTACGGCGCCCAAATGCCGGCACCCCGGGATCACCACATCCTCCTCGTTCGATCTCTGGAACACAAACAGCCATGTTGTTATGCTGATAATTAATGTCAACATGTGACATGGTGACATTTAGATAAGGGGTTGTCTGTTCTTGCTGGTGAGATGGGGTTAAATGGCAATAATCTGCATACAGTGATTTTTAGATTTAGTCAGTGAGTCTAACCTGAAAATTTTGTATGTGATGTTTATGGTAATAATAGCTACGTTTATTCTCACATATATATTTTTGTCACTAAACTATGACTTTTACAAAACTTCTTTGAACCATGAGGGAAAATGTTCAATAAAAGCAATGGGCAACTGATTTTTGCAAAGCTGACATTGATGCAGGCACTATTTGTGCAACTCTGAAATTCCAAAAGAGCTGATCACAGGAAGCCCAGGCAAAGGGGCCCGAGAAGATCTGTCTGCAATTGTGGACTCTACAAAACATGCCTGCTCAAAGACATACTCTATGAAGAGACAGTTATGGTTAGGGTAAAGATTAATGTGGGTTAATCTTTGAATGAGTCTGCAGCTTGTGAACAGACCATTCTCATGCTGCCTGAAGACAAAGGCTGTTCACTCAGGGGGCCAATGTTGACCCAGTAGGAGGGTAGAGGAGCTACACTTTTAATTCATGCTACTATCTTTGGAAGAGAGCTGTCAGTGGTCCTAATTGTACTGTCAACAGGTTGACATATGTCTTAAAAAGAGGACTAGAATCAATGTTAAAATGGCTGTAGAGCAGCAAAAGAATGTGAACATGTCTAGCGTCTATTATTTGATATGTCCCTGTTAAAAAATGAAACACAACCTTTGAGGTTTTATTGTTTCCCTTCTCACAGCTAATGGTCATCAGAGTGATTGTAGCGTAATTCAGCTTTAATTGTGAAAGGCAAATCAGTAAGTGGAGGCATGCAGGTAAATGCAAACAAACACTGATTCATGCGTACTCTTAAGTAACCAGCAGGAGGTAAACATCAAAGAGAGCAACACTGATGTTTGTGACATTGTATAAAATACGAAACACATTTTAGGAACACATGTTGTTTCTCTTCTTGTTCCTTTATCTTTATCCTTTTGTTTCTGTCTAAACTCCTTTCGAATTGCCCCAGTCCTTTTCTCCCACTGTGCTCTATTTTCTTCTTATCGCTCCTGCTCTCTCAATCTGATTCAATACACTGTGCTTTATTGGCATGAGTGTCACATTAGCAGTACTCCCGCACTGGCCTGCAATCATATTCCATTCATTATGTCGCTCTTTTTTTTTATGCCTTCTTCCCTTAATGGCAGTGTGTTTAAATCCACTTCCCTCGCTCCCCTCCTTTAAAATTTGACATTCCACTAGACGTCTGTCATCCTGTAACACATGCTCCACCACGCTCCTGGATTCGCTTCTGGCAAATACATCTCAAGGTGAGCAGTGTGTGTGTGTGCATGCATGTGTTCTACACTTTTACTATCTGTTGGGATGTAAGTACGCCCACAAGAATACTCAAAGAACAGGCAGGCGGATGTGGGTGAGGATGTGTGTGTGTGTGTGTGTGTGTGTGTGTGTGTGTGTGTGTGTGGCCCACAGCAAGCTGTCACACAGTTGACGAGTGTCATGATAGATATCAACGATCTTGAGCCCCTGGTAAGTTTGTCATTATGGTTGTAACTGCCTCGCTCACTCATTCTTTTGTCTTTTTTTAGTTAGTTTTTTTTCTTTCTTCCTTTTCTATCATCATTTCCTTTTGAGTTTAATGAGTTTTACTGAAGTGCAGAATATAGATTTACAACTCAATACAACTATTTTCCTCGCCAGCATTCACGTTATATAAAACAATCTACATAATTAAGAATAGAAAATAAAACAAAAAACATAAATGTGTTCAGATGTTATAAAGCAAAAGTAAGAAAAAATTCACTGATACTTTCGGGACATTTTGGTATGTGTGTTTTGCCCATTAACTACAAATCCTATAAATGTTGCATTACTGTCAACTATTGTCACAAAGATATAGATGTATTTCAATATATTCCAGTCATGGTTTCATGGTTTAAGTTCATGCCAGTGCAGTATGAAAATCAACTTGCAGAAAACAGAATTTTCTTGATGTAGGTAATCAATCACAGTAAAAACGTTATAGTCTTAAGTTTCTCTTATAAAGTTATGCTATCTTGGGTACAGCACTGACTGTGTAAAACTTGAGCATAAACTTTCAAACAGCACTATACTGCAAACAACTGTCAATATCAACTATTCTTTTCATTTATGCTTATTGTTTGCTAGTTCAGG
Source organism: Nannoperca australis (assembly GCA_036023655.1). Taxonomy (NCBI): domain Eukaryota; kingdom Metazoa; phylum Chordata; class Actinopteri; order Centrarchiformes; family Percichthyidae; genus Nannoperca; species Nannoperca australis. The sequence continues at coordinate 4,933 of JAVQJD010026734.1, read as the reverse complement.
TTGATTCTGGCAACAACAAAGTCAAGTCAAAATAAAGGTTTTAAATCTGCAGTACTGCAACAAGGTTGGTACCCAGAGAAACAATCTCACTGAAACTGTTGATGCTACAGAAGAATCTTAAAGACATTTAATGTTAATTTTCAGTCCTTTAATAAGAAAAAAAGGAAATACACTATTTACTTCATTACTATTTTCACAAACAATTGCCATCAGCCTGAAAACTTGGCAGCAGCATTTTACTGAAAGTTTCGATGATCATAATGGGCTGTGTGTGTGTCTATGATATTATCTCCTCTTCTCTCTCTCTCTCTTTCAAACATGTACACACACAAAAACACACACAGCTGCAGTTATTAACAAGTGTAACATGACAGTATTCAAAAACAAGACAGTTACACACACACACACACACACAGCCATGCTGGGTTTTCCTGCAGGGCTAACAACCTAAGAGCTCTTAGGGGGTAACACTGATCAAAGTGTATAATACGGTGACATTATACAATGCGACAGCATCACATATATACATGCAAGGACACACACACAAATCCCACCACAGGCGGTTGTCCCGCTTTCCTGGGGAAAAACTGAAACTACAAGATCATCTAGAGGTCATTAAGTACTGTTTGTTTGTTTCTTCCTTTCTTAGCCTTATATTGTCTTATGTGTCTGGAATTTTACAATATCAGATAACGAAGGTAGATATGGAGTGTTTTTGACCACTTGGTTGTTAAGAGGAAAAATGCCTTACCTGCTGTCAGAGTAAAAATACATAAAATCAAGGTTAGCATCATCATAGCCTCATGTAGAGCCAAGAAAAGTTTGTACCATGATGTTAAACACCACCTGCTTACAGTTACAGTTACATTCACACACAGTTTCTGTAGCGACACTGTGCTGACTCCCGTGAACAGTAACTGACCCTGGACAACACTGTCAGCAACATGATTGAATCAAACATAGCTTAGCAAAGCGAAGAGCACAACCTTTTTTCCCTCTTACTCTCTCTTCCACTCTCACACTCCCTTGGCCTCTCTGAGACACTTTATTTCTTCTCACTCAATTTGTCATTTTGTCTCCTTCTGTCCCACCCTGTCAATTTTTTGTTGTCTCTCTTTCCCTGTCTCTGTGTTTATCAAATTACCTCTATCTCTCGACGTGCATCTTTGTCTCAAGTGAATTCAATTTAGTTGAGTACCATTTTGTTCAATTCAATTTAAAGAGCTGCATTGTCATGGTGAGATACATTATCCAATCAAATACATAAATACAATAAATCGATTTTCCTAATAAGTAAGTATTTAGAGGAACATCCCCCCTCTCACCTTCACTCACTGTGACTGTCACCATCTTTATTTCTCTATCAGTGTCAGCTTTGGCAAAAATATGAAAAATAACCAAGCAAAACGATCAACTGATTGACTCATAATTAATTTATTACCTTCTTGTAATGCACAAACACACACACACTCACATGAATACACAAGGACAGACAACAACAGTTGCGTTGTGTACTGCTGAATCTGCATGACTTTCACACTCCAATATGTGAGCGTGTATATCTGTTTGTTGTGTGTGTGTCTGTGTGTGTGTTTCAGAGAAAGAGAGAAAGAAAGGCATGACTGAAAAGTTGTATTTAAAGTTGTTGTAAGCATTGAAAGACCATACCTTCATAGACTGCCTTAAAACCTGCTGAACCGATTGTATCGTCTGACTGCAGGTGTAGCCACATCTGACTGGACAAGCTAACGATGAGGTCAGGGACACTGGAGCCAGTAAGTCTACACATACACACAAATACATATACATTATACACATAATGCTAATAATCATTACAGGTTTATCACTTTCTGCTTTTGACTTAAAAGAGACTTCATTATTTACCAACCTTAAATAACATATTAATACTTAGGTGACCTAATCTATGATTGGTGTACAGCACTGTTTATGAGCACTTTAATAAATTCTACATTCCTATTGTACTTTATGTAGTTTACACAGTTCTGGCTTAAATGTGGACCTACTCCAGCAATTCCATCAAAACATCATAAGTTGATAGTGCAATCTAATATATATAATGTGTATCTGCACAGTAGAGGCCAAATGTCTCCAATTGTTCCACTGATTGCCACCAAAAGTTTGTTCCATAATGCTGAATGTCAATAATACTACATTATAGGCAAAAACATTTAAAGTAAGTGGTGCTTACACGTAGAGTACCCTCCGAGTGTCTCCTATCTTCCCTCCATCTCCTACAGTTAGTGTGTCATATCCTCTTTCCAGGTCAAACTCTTCAAATGACAGCTTTATCACCTAGAAAAACAAAACAAAAGCAAACATTGAAACAGTTATGTGGGCTATATTGCAATGTAAGAATACAGGCAAAAAGAAAACCAGTGAGATATTTATTATCAATTTCTGCAGGGATGGTTTGGAAACAAATGATTATATTGCTGGGGAAATTTGAAAGCTTACTTTTGAAATGGGAGATCTGTTTCACAAACAACTGCCCTCTGAGAAATGAAAAGTGCTATATGATGTCAGGGGTTGCACGTTAATAACAATCGATTAATAATATCCATCAAAAAGGATCATTTTGTAAACAAAAATTATAATTTTTTAAAAGATTGGCAGCATCTGTAATCTAATCTGACTTCATGCCATAAAGTCAGATTTAATTACAGCAGAGACGAAAATCATTTTAAAGCAGAAAATAGGAATGTTTCTATTCTATTTTGACAGTCCAAACAGTCCTCAAGTTTGTGATGCATTTACAAGCAGTCTTAGAAAACAGCATACAAAACATATTGAAAACTGATTACATTTATAGCATCATCAAATCCAAAAATTCTGGGGGAACCCTTATATGCCAGAATGTGAAATGAATCATACAATAGTGAAATGACAAAGGAAATTAAGTGTAAAAAGAAAACGATTAATTAGATAAAGAGAGTTTGAGCCAGGTCTTCTTTGTAATAGGAGGCAACAAATGTGGGAGGAGATATTCTATTCTAAAACATGAGTACTAATAATAAAACCAACATGAGAGAGAGAGAACGAGAGAGAGAGAGAGAGAGAGAGAGAGAGAGAGAGAGAGATACAAGTATTGTTCTTGGCCCTGCTATGCCAAAGGTATAACTATTTATTTGACAGTGACATATTAGTATTTCACAATAATCCATCTTTAATGAAAGGCAGCTGAGGGAAAGAACAAAACTCTGATACTGAAAGCAGCCTTGCTTTTATTTGGCAGCAATCCTCCTTTACATTCATAGTTACACAAATTCCTTCTGGGAGCTACGCAGCCTGCACCCTGCAAACACACCCTTCTGCTGTTGAACATTGAGAAATTGACTGTTAAATGCTATACTTGCAGGCACATTCGTGGCTGTAGTTGCATGCATACAGCACAAGATCATCAATCAACTGTGCGCTCTGAGATGCCGTAATACTGGTATTCTATTATTTGCTGCTTGTCCATTATTTATTAGCTGTAGATCATATTCCTGACATTATAGAATATGGCAGACTCCAGTTGTGTTCAGAAAACTTCTAAGAGAAAAGAGCTGGTCTCAATCAGTAAGTAATTCAGTAATTCTTGTGCATTAGGAGACCAAGATGAACTGTGAACATGAGATATTGTGGATGGGAATCCACCCATGGAAAATCCATCACATGGAAAATCTCACTACAGTGAAGAAAGAACTTAGCACAAGTGATAAGGATGTAAAAAACATTTTTAACATGCCAGAATCCGCTAAGCGTAGCTAAGCCTTTGGTCGTGCTTTGTCAAAATAAAATTTGTTAGCAAATGTTTAAATAATGTAAAAGGATACAGAACCAACTGAGGGATTAACTGCTACCATAAGAATGGCAAAGAAGAACTAATCTGTATTCATCCACAAGTTGAATGCACACATTTACACAAACACAATTTCTTAATAAGAGCAAACCAATTTGCAAACAGGCTAGTAAAAGAAAAAACATGTTTATTTTTTTACATCAGTATCTTACGTTCAAGATGCAGCTCAATAAATATGAGACTCATAATTGAAAAAAACATACACCTTCTTATACCATAAATATTGCAGCCTCTGGCAATGTTTACTCTTTCCAAAATGGTGTGTAAGTGTAAGGTATTAACTCCTGGCTAACAAATCACAGGGAGCATTAATAAACCATTCTACTTTATTTGTTGATGTGTTTTTGTATAATCTTTTCCGCTTTATGTGAAAATCCACAAGAACACGTTTTTCTTTTTTGTAAATTTTTGAATACACACCAACTCACTGTTAAGATCTTTAAAATTAGTTTTATAAGTAGTTTAACAGAAAGGTTGCCACATATGCACAAAGAAAAATACATGTTCACAGGCATGCAAGCATTTAAAGTCAAGCTGACATTAAATTGTATGATTATTCCACTACAGCATTCACATCTTGTTTGTAAATTGCATATCCTGTGTACTTTCTTTTCTTTAAATAATCATTACCCAGAAGGAAGAAATATACAGTGGGTACGGAAAGTATTCAGACCCCTTAAAATGTTTCACTCTTTGTTTTATTGCAGCCATTTGCTAAAATTGAAAAAGTTCATTTTTTTTCTCATTAATGTCACTCAGCACCCCATCTTGACAGGAAAAAAACAGAAATGTAGAAATGTTTGCAAATTTATTAAAAAAGAAAGACTGAAATATTACATGGTCATAAGTATTCAGACCCTTTGCTCAGTATTGAGTAGAAGCAGCCTTTTGAGCTCGTACAGCCATGAGTCTTCTTGGGAATGATGCAACAAGTTTTTCACACCTGGATTTGATCCTCTGCCATTCTTCCTTGCAGATCCTCTCCAGTTCCGTCAGGTTGGATGGTGAACGTTGGTGGACAGCCATTTTCAGGTCTCTCCAGAGATGCTCAATTGGGTTTAGGTCAGGGCT
>JAVQJD010026723.1:0-13101 GCA_036023655.1 Nannoperca australis | reverse complement strand
TACGACATCTTGTTGTTTTCGTCCATGATTCTATGCACTTTATGTAAAGCTCTTATTTGGAAGTCGCTTTGGATAAAAGCGTCTGCTAAATGCCTAAATGTAAATGTAAATGTAAATGTACTAGCAAAAGGGAAGTTCGGTGACAGTTACCTCAGTTGACAGATGAAGCAGAAACACAATTTATATAATAAATGTAAACTGTAAATGTATATAAGAAAGTAAGAAATTGGGTTTGATAAATATGTAATCAAAGGGGTTAAAGATTCTCAACTTTCCTGATCATCCACCTATTATTATGATCGCCTTCCTTCAGGCCGCCACTACAAGATGCTTGAAACAAAGACTCTTTTATTTTTGTAGCCATTGAAGGCTGAAGTCCTGAGTCCCTGGCACGCCTGCTCTTTAGCTTAACTTGAATTGCAGCTTATTTGGCACAATATGTGATGGGGCTAAATCTTCTTCTTAATCTAAAAAGTTGAAGCTGAATTTGCATAAGAAAGAAAAAGTATTTCTTTTAGGTCCACTGCTTTACTGTTTCACTTTCTACCTAATGTGGCAGCAAAAAAATCAAAAAAATTGCAGCTATAGAGTGATGAAGACCTAAACAGAGCTATAAAGAGAGTAAATATTGGACTAACATTTCTCAGGTTGCCAAACAATACAACTCTGAATGATAATGTTGCTCCTTGTCTACTGAATGTGCAAAAAAAGTCACTGTTTCCTAACAAATTTACCAAATCAAAGTTATTATATGTCAGTGATGTGTTAACAGCTTGTATCTGTTGCCTCCAAGTGTTGAAAAAATCTGTTAATGCAGGTGTAGGAAAATACATCATAAAGGGGTAAATAAAATGAAGGGGCAAATGTCTTTGGGACTCTGTCTCTCTGTCGCCATTTGTGGTGTTTGATGCCCTCCTTATAAATCCCTCACTTCCAACTAAACACAACTTTAACACACTGTTTGATAGAAATGGTCCAATTTGCTTGAGTTAATACATAAAAGCTTGCGAAAGCTACTATAAGTCATCTACTAACTGGCACCATCTTATAAAATGTTGACCGAGTGGCTATATGCACAGTCTAATCCTTTCCTAAGCAACAAACAAGCGGAGAATATGGAAATGTTTTCCTATGAAAGAGAAGGAATCCTCTTTTTGTCCTCATTCTTTACAGTCTTTGGTCTGCTGATCCTCAGGACCCCATTTGGCTTAGGTGCACTGCAATGGCTTGGTAAACAAACAGAGGTAAATACAGACCACAGATTGAATATAAAGATGAATTCCCCGGGTACAGGAGCTGTCACCTTGTGCTGGTGGCATCATTTGAAGCCACAGTCTGCGCAGTAGTGGTCCATGGTGGAGCCGCGGTATCCAGTTCCCACCTGTACAGCTGCCTGAACCAATTACAGCACACTCACGGCTGTCAATCATGATGTGACACCCAGTTTTAATAGTATCAAATAACTAATTAAAAAATAACTCATCAGAAAAACGACCTAAAATTACATCTTTGGGAAAAATGCATTTGACGTGTGGATTAATCCTTCAGTTTGGCCCATGTCCCATCGGGTAACATGGAGGGGATGGGAATTGTGACCTATACTGCAGCCAGCTACCAAGGCTCCACTTTTGGGGAGCTGTCATGTTGTCCACTTTATATATAGTCTATGATACATACTCACACGCATGAATACTCACAAACAAATGTGTTTTTAGTGTATTGTCCTTGTTTCCATATTTCTTTCTTTTGTTTCCTTGAGGATTATACCTTATTATTTGCGTCACCAGCGCCTTAGTGTACTGCTCTTGTCACCTAGCAACCTTGACAGGGGCAGTGGAGGTTTGTTAAGTCCCCTGGGTTTTTTAACATTTGTACCGTTCGCTATACGAGTGAGTTAAAACCCAATACTTACATTTTAGATGCAATGAATCTTGGGATAGGTTGGGCCATGAAGGATACAGCCGTTGGATTTTTGAGGAAAGAAGGCCCCATTTGAAGGATTCTTCAAAATGGGACGTCCTTGTCGCGCCACTATGATGCATTCAGTCTTTCCTTGTTTCCTCCTTTTGTTTTCTTGATCTCTTGCTTCTTTTCCTTATTTCCTTCTTTTTTTTCTCTGGTGTCCTTTTAGTTTTCTCCTACTCTGCCAGCATACATGTTTACTATAACATATATAATAATTATTTTCAAAACTTTCTGTTTCTGTTGATAACAATTCAAAATCTCCTCCATACAGAATGTATGTCTTTCACAGATGTTGGGTCTAACTTTGTGTTTGGTGACAGTTACACAGACCACTTCTTTGTCTTTAAGGTATGACACACACACAAGCAAAACAAATTTGTAAGATCCCAGAACTACATGAATAACAACTAGTATGATATAAGACAAAGCAACAATATAACCTGAACATTTTGAATTCCTGGTCAAAGTGCTTGAAGGGGTTATTTAGTGTCACCTTTAAAACTGAATAAGCTATAAAATGGACCACAGGTAGAAGAGGGCAGAATAAACAAGCACATAATGCAAACTGTTGAAAATGTAAATGCAGTTCATATGCAATGCACTTCAATTTAAGATCTTTTACTAACAGAAAGAACTGCTATAGCTCAAACAAAACTAGCACTCTGTCTCACCCATACTATTAGAAATAAAAACTTAAAAGAGGTGTTTTGGGAGAGGAATCCATCTGTTACATTTAAGCAAGTTACAGTATGTGTGCCTCAAAGCCTTGGAAACTAAAGGAAACTCAGACATACAGCTGTGATTCTTAAACACACATAACATCAGCAAATGTCCTTACCTCAATGAACAGACTCATCAGAACAACCATCAACGCATCAAGAAACAGATGCAAAGTGTGACTTATTTGAAAATGTCATAAGAAGGAGGGCACTGAGAAAGACATTGTATGCTCAACAAATGCCTTCCTGTATGATTAAAGATGTAAAAGCATTAAAAAAAACAAAGAAATGTAACATCAAGGGTCAAGATTTGCAAGTAGTTGCAATATAATTTCAAAAGAAAGATAAAATGTGAAAAGACTCCTGTGGGGCAATTTTGGCTACACGAAGAAAAGATAATTATTTACAGACCCGATTCTTCAGAAGCTGCAAGTGGAACATTCATAGTTTTAAATGCCCTTGACAAGTCTAATAGGCCGTCCTTGATACATGCACTTTGAAATTAAATCTCTTTGTAGCACAAAATATGATTATAATAACTCTGAAAAGGACTGGAATAACAGTGGAAAATGTTGATTATATAGTTACAAGCAAAAGACAATGCCAAGCACAAAGTCGTCTGTCGATACAGAAAGTCAAAGAGGAAAAATCAATAGTTTTATCTTTTATTATTTCACCATAATCATAATAATCACAACGCAGAAAAGTGAATAGTGACTTTCAGTATTTTGTTTGATTTATTCTTATTTTTTATGTAAAACCTAATTATATATTGTACATACATTTATTGTTGCTGTTTATTTTGTCTTTTATTACATATATTTGTGCTTACATTCTGTAATGTATATTGCTGTTATAAAGCATTTCCAATAAAGTTGTTCTTTACAAAAGGCAGTCATGTCATATTAATAGAAATATGTGTTTTGTGTGCTTCACCAGTGGGAAAAACTAGATCCACAGTGTTCGCAACACATCCACAAATGAATAAATTGTAAAAGTCATGCAGTGCATTAAAGCAAAAAAGCACAAATTTAAGATCAAAGGTGAAGAATAATCTAAGTGCCTGAACTCAATAAACTGTTCCAGGTCCATCTGTGGTAATTATCCGAGAGTTATTCATTTTTTTCAGTTCAGTGCTCTGATAAGGTCTTAAGGTTTAACTTCAAAGAAGTTCTAATTAATACATTTTTAGTTGCAGAGAAACATTTTTTATTAGAAAGACAGGTTAACATTATAACATGGAGACAAATATTCAAATGTTTTAAGATTTAGCAATGGATATTTCTTTCTTGAGTATTTCTGCTTTCAATTACTTGGGGAGCTGATGTGTGTTGTCTCATTTGTCTTTCGCATGTTTATGTTGTATTCATGTATGTGTTTGTATGTTCCTATGTATGTATCATAGACAATGGCCAAAATGCAAGTTTTTACCTCACACGGCACAAAATCTGCTTCAGAATAACTTCCAAGACAAAAAAACCTGACATATTTGATAGACAGGACAAAAACTATACCTCACGTTTCCCTGCCTTGCCAGAATGGGCCGAGTAAAGAAGCAGTGTATTGCTTGGCCACTAGATGCCACTGGTGTCTTCTTTTTCCATCCGGCAAAACACAACAAAGTACATGTCGGATTCATCAGGCCACCATAGACCAGTCAGTCAAACTGACTTGAGTGGCAGGCCAATTGTCCAAGTAACTGGCTCATTAATACTGACAGAAATGTTACACTCAGACCGCCCACTGGACAAAGAGGAGGGAATCAAGGGTTTGCACTTTCAACATCTGCATGTGTGAGATGAACACGCAGTCACAGAGATGGCAAATGACAGTCTGTTCATTAAATCCACCACAAGCTAAAGGTCAGATGGCTCCCTTCTGGGCGGGCAGGAGGTGTGTTCACATGTGTGAATTTCACACACCCACAGAGGGAACATTATACTCAGCCATCAGACGCTTTCACATAGAACATTTATAGGCTCCGCGTTACCATGTGTCCCCTATAAAATAAAATAAAAATACCAGTCACTTTCAATTTCATGTTTGTCAGCAGCGTCAAGAAAAAGTGTCTTTTAAACATGGCGCTGTTAGATCAGGGGGGAAAGCAAACATCATGTCTCTGGGAATATTCAAGAGTCAGGATGACTTACGTGTCTCTCTCTGTATGTGTATGTGTTCGTGTGTGTGTGTGTATGTGCGTGCGTGCGTGCGTGTATGTGTGTGTGTCTAGTGAAAGCTTTATATTGGAAAGCTAAAATAAAGTACAGGACATTTGATCAAATATGTTGCTCAGTCAATATTTATATTGTTTTATTCCTAGACTGGGATATTGCTGCTACAAACAAGGGACCTTTTGAATTCTACATATTCTCGTTGGCTAATGTAACAACATAAAAAGAAAATGATATAGGATTTGGAAATTTGTCTTTAATAATGTGCTTTTTCTCGTGCACATCTCACCAAATGAAGCTAGACTGTGTTTACTGTAAAGATATACAGGTGACAAATGTTCTGTTTTTATTTGTGTTGGGATGGCAGGTGAAAGTTGGGTGTCTGTCCAACACTGACACATTTACATTGATTTCCCTTTTAAATAATAAAAATAACTGTATAAAAATAAAGAAAAAACTGGCATCATATAATTTGGCTGAACATTACAGTAATTGTTGTGCCCCTTTATTCAAAATGTGTAATTGTTACTTGTTACTAACCTAAAAAAAAACTTTTTTAAAAAGCGATCAAAATAAACAAATTACCTTCATACTACTATTTAATTCTGGGAAAATAGCTCATGCATGTATCACCTGAGATAGTTTATATGTATTTTTTGAAACATGCAAACTTGGAGTAATTATCTAAAATAATCTAATACATTTACCTTACAGAAAACCAAAAAAAACGACCTAAAGAAAAAGTCTGGTGAAAGATCTGTAAATAATGATATTTTTAATAATTGTTCTGCCTTCTTGTGTATTATTGTTTGTCTTTACATATTGTGTGTTATGTTGTGGGTATTTGCAAATCGAGTAAATAATTGTTTCACTAAAAGGTTTTCCCTAAAATTCAAATTCAAATATGTTAAAGGTTTGCTTTAGGATAGTGCACACGCTGAAAATATATCTCCATGTTTTCATGACACTTTAATTTAAAATCCTGTAGTCGGACAGGGGTCATGATAATTATGGAAGGAAAGAGAAAGGTGGACTGATGAAGTAAAAGTAAGAAAAACAGAGATGTACAAAAACAAGAAGAGGGTGAGTATTAGGAGGCTGAGACTGGTGGATATTGGATTGCCATGTAGTACCACTTCAACCCCAAGGAGAGGTGGATGAAGAGGAGGAGAAATAAACTGAATGGTGGACATGAAGTTGTCATCCACCAGCACTTCAAAGAGCACACAAAGGAAGAGGATTGGAGGGAGGCCACTGGGATGAAGGAAACATATGGAGGTAGATTGAGGAACGGTAGAAAACAGACTGATTGAAACTGGAGTTTGGAAGGATTCACAGAGGCACTTAGAAGGATGATTAGAAAAAACAGAGATGGTAAAAGCACGGTGGAAAATTGGAATTGGAGGAGATGGAGGGCTGAAGCTGGGGGTGATAGATAGATAGATAGATAGATAATCAGCTTATTGACAATCCCATCAAGCTACACACACATTTAAGTGACTGTTGCCTCTAATAACTGTTCTCCATGATATGCTCTCTGCTTAACAAACTTTAATTGATGCTTTAATTGCTCATTGACACATAATTACATGGACGTGTCTTGGTGCGCAGTGAGAAATTAAACAGGAGAATCCCTGACAAAATGTGTGTACAGACGAACAGACGTCTCTGGTACGGTAATTGGGGTGAACAGTGGAGAGGCATGATTCTCATCAGAAAATGACCCCCCAAAAAGTAGTGATCATGTTAGTCAGATCAACATAATTTCTACATAAACATACACAGAGGTTACACCGTTTTAGAAGTGTTTTGTTTTAAATAAAATATGTGTGATACAATAGGATTGAGTATTTTATTTTAATATGCCTCTTTCTTAATAAAGTTGAACTGTATTTAGAGAAACAATTTGAGTGACTACTAAGTTAAGCGAAACACAGCCACTTGTCAGTCATGATTTTGTAATGCCTGTGTTTGTTAATGTGTGTTGCCTTTGCCCTTTGAATAAAGATATTAAAAAAAATCTGTCATGGCAACAAAATGACATTACATTATAATAGAAGTATTTTAGACAAAACCTCTGTCATGAAATTATCTTAGCGTGATGCAAGGCATCCATAAATCCATACTGTACACTCACTGCATACCATCAGTTGTTTCTCAATATGTTGGATAAACAATGTAAACAACAAACAGAATTAAAATTCTGAAAAAAAAACACACTATAAAAATACCCCATTAGAAGTAAAATCTTTTTTTTTCCATTAAGGATTAATCTGATTATTTTTTCCATTAATCGATTGATTGTTTGATTTGTAAAAATTCAGAGTGCTCATCATATATTCCTAGAGCATTAAAAGGAAAAGCAGCAAATGCTCAAATTTGAGAAGCTGGAACCGTGAAATGTTTGGCTTTTCTATGAGAAAACTTACTTTAATTATCAAAATAGATGTACTTGCTACTTTTTTAACAAATCATCATATTTTAAAAGTTCTTCATGTATTTTGTATTCAAATATTTCCTTCTGAATTGTGGTGGAGTGTAAGTATGAATTGGCATGAAAAGAAAATACTCCTGCTGTCTACTGCCTGTCCATCAAAAGACTTACACTTATGGACACACACATTCACATTCACACTCTCAGTTCACACCTACAGGCAATTTAGAGTTATAATTCACCTTACTTGCAAGTCATCAGTCTGAGGGGGAAAAGCGAGAACATGCAAACTCTAGAAATAAAACATATTTGCTCATTTATTCGTTTATTTATGTATTGGTCAGACTGACACCTCAGACGTTTGAGTCTTCTTTGCTTGTGTCTCCACTATACAACCTCACAGCTTCCCACTGACCCTTGTTGGGCGGCATATGGTAACTTAAACTGCTGAATCTTCTGCTCATTCAATTTTAAATGTCATGCTCCCCCCCAACCCCCCCCCCCTGAGAATTAGATGAGAAGATTGATACCACTCTCATATATGTTCGTTCAATATAAAGCTGGGGCCAGCATTCAGTTAGCTTAGCTTAGTATAAATTCTAGAAACTGCGGGAAACAGCTAGCCCGGCTCTGTCTTAAGGGAACAAAATTCACCTACCAGCACCTCTAAAGCTCACTAACACATCACATCTTGTTAATATAATCTCTACAAAAACAAAGTGTAAAAGCAGCATTCACCATTATATGAGGAACTGGACTATTTCTTTGCCGGGACCAGGAACTACCTGGAGTCTTTGCTGGTTGCCTGGCAACTGACCCTGGCTACGAACAGCAAATTGTTGTTTTTACACGTGTTATTTACACGTATAGCGAGTTACAATGTGCTTCAGAGGTGCTGTAGGCAGATTTAGTTTCCGTTGGACAGAGCCATGCTAGTGGTTTCCCCCTGTATCCAGTCTTAATGCTAAACTAAGCTAACGGCCTGCTTGCAGTAGCTTCATATTTAGAGTAGAGATATGAGAGTGGTATTAATGTCCTCATCTAACTCTGAGCACAAAAGCAAATAAGCCTATTTCCCAAAATGTCAAGCTGTTCCTTTAAGCCCTGTTCAGTAACTATATCAGTATAATGTGATTAAGAACTGTCAGAAACATAGTGTTTCTGTAATGAACATTTGTCTATACCACAGAGGGCAAATGAGTGAGCTATATGTGTTTATGTATCTACCCTGACATCACAGCAGACAGCTCCTTATTTCTGTCATCATTATCCATCTCTTTGCTGCACATCGGAGCAGCAGTGTCAATCAGATGTTTTGTGAACAGATCAAGATCTTTAAGACAACAACATTATGTTGGCCCCATTAAATATCTGACACATATCATATATCATTGTTTTTCTTGGACAGCTCTTCTTTGAATTAGCTCAGCATGAAGTCTCTATATCTGCCAGCACTTTGGAGACCATCTTTTCCAGTCTGGGCAGAAGTGAGAACGGTGCCCATTTGATCGCTTAGTTGCATTCAGGAGTGCTGGAGATTTAGGAGTCAAGAAGGTTTCTTGTTTGCCATTTGTTCTGACAACTAATGCCTTCAACAATACACGTTTCTGCCAGGTTCTGAGAAAAAATCTGCGCCAGGCGACTGTTTTATGACTAAATGTGTGTTTAGCCACATGTGCCCTTCATCCCATGTGCTTTCACCCCTGCTGGGAGGGCTCACACAGTCACGCACGCACACACAAGTGCGCACGAAAACACACTGACGCGCATATGCTTGATGACCAATGCAAGCTCTTTCTCTGTCAGTCACACACACACACACACACACACAGATAAATTCCCTGGAGGCCAGGCGGGGCGTCTGGCTGGGACAGAGATGGACACATGCTGGGATCAGAGCTGCAGTGTGTGATTCACATTTCTCTCTCTCTTTCGTCTCTTTCTTTCTTTCTTTCTTTCAATCTCTCGCTTCCGTCTTCCTCTTATCATTGACAGCCCACTCCCACCTCTCCCTGCTCTGTTTACCCCCCTGTGTCTTTGAAAACCTGAGTGTTTCAAATGTATTCTGCACACAAACTCATCAGAAGACTGTTCCTGAACCTATAGAGGCAATTAGATATTTCATGATTGAAATCTGGTGATTTTTGCCCACTCTCTCTCTCACTCAAAGAATCATGTGTTTTCTGTCTTGATCCAATACTCCCCTCCTTTCTTCTGTCCTTTTTTTATGTAGCTAGCTGGGTACCAAACTCCTCATTACTCTAATTTAGAGAGCATGCCGCTCCCCTAATGGCCTCAGGGGCCCAAAGAATATCAAGTGCTGTTTAATTTTTTAATTCTATTCAGGCTTTACATTCATACCATCCCTCCACCAGCTCTTCTGTCCATCTTTCCATCAATTCAGATCCCATTTAGTGTCTCTCCATAAACAGCTACTAAATGGCTGGCTCCAACCTTTTTTTTATTTATTTTTTCGAGTGGAGGAGGGAAAGGATGTGAGTTTTAAAAGCATATGAAAGCCCCATGTCTAGTCCTTGTATTGGACGCTGATGCCGTTGTTCCAGGCATCCAACAAGTGTTTACATGCAAAGAAAAAAAACAGGGAGTGCTGCATTTGGTCAAGAACCAAAGTGGTCGTAATACTGAAGCAAAAATCAGGTGCTCTTCAAGGACAGAGCCAATGGTCAAGTAAGGATATGAAAAATAAGAATGGAAGATCATGGTGTGGTAAAAAAATGAATCCGAGACACTGATAATGAATATAATATAATATAATATAAAAATCCTTCATTAAATCACAGATAGACCAACGTCTTCATCATATATAGGGTACAATGAGAACAGGTGTTCAATAGAAATCTCTGCCACTACTTGAAGAGACCACATAGAAAATATAAAATGATAATCATGGTAACAAAACAAATGCAAACATATACTATAGCAACCTCACACATGTATAATAATAAGAGGAAAATAAATAAAAATCAATATTTGGTCATATATCAATAAGGCATAATTAAGTGTTTACATGTTTTGTTGTTGTCCCTGCTCTCCTGAATGTGTACTTATTTAACCCTATCGTTTGCTGAATTAGACAAATCTCCATGGCGACTGATGCAGCAAAGAGCAGCTGGAGGGCCCTTGAGGATGCATTAGGACCTTCTTGCGATGAGGGGATGCATCTTACCTGTAAACTAAACCGTGCATCAGGCCATCTCAAGGGCCAATTCAGATTTCGTTGGATCAGCCTGGAATCATCGTCTAAATATGAGCTGCACTGAGAGCAATCTGAATGACCAGGTACTATTCATACTGAAATTTAAATGTACAACTGTGAAAGGAGGTTCAGTGAAGAAGAAAGCCACTTATTTCTTAGGTAAAAACTAATACATACATAAAAAGTAGTTTCTGAGCCTATAGTATATAATGACAAGTTACTTGAGAAAGAGAACAAGAGCACATGAGAACAATAATTTACAGCTGAAAGAGCGACAGATGAAAAAAGTACAATCACGGTGGTCAGCACTGTCTTCTGGAAAAAGAATATATATTACATGGGCCTTTTCTATAGCAGTAAATGCTGCATTAAATCAGGTTTCTCTGTAGTTTCAGAGCAGTGGACACTGTAATCCTGATAATCAGCAGCAGTGAGGTAACATCTATTCCTATCAATGACTAAATCATTGATATTGGCTTGGTTAAAATCAAGAAAGTTTTAACAATGTCACAAGATCACTGTATTTTAGAATGTGTACTTTATTTGTGCTTTAATCAGAAATAATAATGAAAAAAGATTGAAAGACAGAAGTAAAATGTATAAGAAAACCAATAGTACTTTAGAAAACATGGCACCATAATGAAAAAAATAATGAAAAAGAAGGTGAGGCTGCATGGCAACAGAAACCAAATGACAGATGTCAATGAGAAAGAGAAGAAAAATGGTTAAATTGAAACAGCAGATAATGATAGCAGTAAATTAGAATATGTCTAGAGGGAGGGTATTCACTGAAAGCAGTGAATACACATCACGTCATTGGGAGTGAATGAGGGTCTGTGTTTGTGTGTGTGTGTGTGTGTGTGTGTGTGTGTGTTGGGATAGAAAATGCGTGTGCTATGATATTTATATATACATTTTAATTCCTTTTTAATGTGACACATTGACATTTGTGGCAGGTTATTGACTGTCTGCTGTTGTAATAATCTCTGAATTTATAGAATAAACACTTGGTTGTATGTATTCACAAATAAAATCATTATTATAAGTGTTTGTGCACTTTGTGTGGTTGTTGTTGCCTCTTAAATAATAATAATCTTAAACAATTTAAATTAAATTTAAAATTCAAGGTAGGTGAAAGGCAATTGGACAACAATCAGTGACACCAGCTGACCAGTGGCATCACATGACAAAAAAAGAGCAAACCTTGACACATATTTTGTGATTTGTTGTCAATGTTGAATAATGAGAAGGCAAATCGTTTTTAGAGAGGACAGTAAACCCGTTGGAAAAAGCAGTGAAGATATCGTCAGTCATGGTTGTTTGTCCGGTGAGTCCGACTGACGAGTTATCACAAGAACTGCCACATTAAGAAACCACAGCATTCGGCGTTGCTTCAAGTCTGAACTGTGTTGAGATAGACAGAGCTGAGCAGATTGGTCCGGTTGCTCGATGCAGCTTTGTTTTTTACGTAACCTGAAATCATGACAAAGTCATGCCTTAGTCAAAGTCAGTCTTTGTAAAACCACCCCCCTGAGATCGAAACATTGTCCATTAAATACATTTGGAGTTGGTGTGGAAATTCTGCTCATACAAGAACAGCAGCTCAAATTGTTTTACAATCTATAACAGAGTGAGGACATAATGAAGAGAAATAGGTGACGATATAAGTACATTCATGGTACAAGTAAGACTTATCCTCTAAAGTTAAACCCTCGTCCTCCTGTCCTCTTTCCTGTTAGCAGACTCCTCTCTCCCTTGTAATATGTCGTTATAATCCCCCCCCTCCCCATTCTCCTCTTCACTCCCCCCATCCACAGTTGTATTTATGCTCATCAAATTGGATTTCAGACTGAGAGGCATCTCAGTTTTCTTCAGCAACAGATGATTAAATTGAGTAGCTTGAAAGCAGAAGGTTTCAATATGAGGACGGGGAGTCGATTTTAAGGGGCTGCAAGAAGATAAAAGGACTGCAAATGAATATAGAGACTGCAAAGTTACATCTATTTACAATAGCTAATTGTAGGTTTGCAAGTATTACGCCACAAGAGCAGACAGTGCAGATGCATGATGTTTCATTTTTGTCCAGGCTTGTGCAAACAGAGACTTAACGCTGGCTTGAAATCTTAAGAAAAATGTACCAAGCAGAAACGATGAACCACAAATATTTACTTTGTTAGCATCCTAGTTATTAACTGTTGATTTAAAGACATCAAAATGACCTGACCACCACTCCTAATGTTAAAATGTAATAAATTATCCATTAGATGCAAGATTAGAATTTTTTTTACTTTATGGCAAGTTCAGGAAAATGTAATTAGGCAGCACTGGCGTCAATAGAGAAACAAACATGGTTACAGGGCAAGACATTTGCAAGAGTGTGATAATGCATTCTAATGGACGAGCAACAGTTAGCAACCAGCTGGACCATTTCTGATCAGGTCCATTAATAAGACTTGATAATTTCCCCATAAGACTTGTTTCTCATGTGTGTGTGAGTGTGCATAAATGAATGGCTAATTTTGATTGTTTGTATAATTTCTTCCCCAAGTGCTATAGCTTATTTAGCTTTGTGTGTGTATGTGTGTGTGTGTGTGT
>JAVQJD010026722.1:0-22903 GCA_036023655.1 Nannoperca australis | reverse complement strand
GTATCTCACTGAAATATTTCTCTTTAGGCGATTGTGTCTTATATTAAGTGTGATAAGATAATTTGACTAGAAATTAGAAAAATACACTTGGTAAGATTTTGAGTTTTTGCAGTGTAAAGATTGACTTCATGGATAAAAGAAAGTAATGTTGACAGCTGGGACACGAACCACGGCCTTTGCTGTTCAAGTCAAACGCTTTGTCGGGCCAACCATCTACCTTTAATTTCAGACTATTTGTGTTAGGAAAACATCATAGTACTTCCACCTTTGCTACTGAACAAGGATGTTAATTATTAACACAATGGGTGTAGACTCAAAAGGTCATTTTGAAAAGAAAAAGTAATTTTAAGCATTTATACAAACAAACGATGCTGTCATTTTTCTTTTGAGGACTGTTTCCACTCTGCACATTAGCAGAAAGATCAGGTGGGAAAACACCCCAGGAACCCTGACTATAAACCCACATGATGCACATAAAACATCATTAGCTTCCTGGCACAGGGATTACACGTGAAGTTGCATGACACGCGATGCGCGACCTTGACAAGAAGGGACCAGATGGCCCAGCACAAACAACCAAACAGCAGTGGAACATATGTTTGTATCATGGTCCGACCTGGAGGCAAGCCAAGAAAGGGACATTTTTATGAAATCACTTATTCTTTACTTTATAGAACCTCTCATAGAAAAATAATTGCTTATAATCTTATAAAAGCGAACACAGCGGAAGATCAAGAAAAGTGAGGTTTTTACCATTACATCGTTTAAATGCCATTTGTCTTTTTTTATAGCAAAACATTGTCACTGTAGCTTTTAATGCAAAGATCTTATTTTTTATTCATCACAGTCTGTGGTCATTTTCATTTGAAACACAGACAGGTATTTCTGACAGCTAATTAAGTTTCTGTTCATGGATACAACGTTATTAGTAAAATAAGCTGAATGCAGTCAGTTCATTAGTAAACTGCATAGTTTTGTGGAACACAATACATTACACAAAAATGTGAGTAGTTAGTAAATAAAACAACCTAATAATGAATGAATCAAAAATGAATTGTTACCGATTTTATTTATGCAATGTTTTAACTGTAGCTGATGTACTAAATCATAAACTTGAAAATAAGTTTTTATTTATTTAATTGTAGTTATTTCCAGACCAAATGTTTTGCATGGAGTGAATGTGAATTGCAGCCATGTCCACTTATTCAAAATAATATGCAGATGCTCACCTGGATGATTAAAGAAACCTACTGATGATGCCATTACAACACATTATCTCTACTTTATAAACAAGGCACGGTATTGTTTCAATTTACATGCAGTTAATTTAATGCCATTAACCTTTATCACCCTGAATTGTATCACTTATTATACAGTAAGTGTACCTGAGGACACATATTTTATTGTAGGAAATGTGGAGGTGGTTTACTAGTAATGATTAGTTTGTTTACTTTGAAAAAAAAATGTATGTGTTAGAAAGCAGTGGAGTGGAGACTCTGGCACCGTCAGCACGAAGAAGAATAGTGCAGGGCAGGTGCAACAAGGGCGATGGCGTTTAGGCCTGGAAATAGGACAGAATTGTGGAATAAGGCAGCCTCGTCATCAGAGAGTAGAAAAATGGTGGTAGATCAAATACATCCAAAGGAGGAGGCAGCCAGGTGTGCTAAAGCAGTGTCTCAGGAAATGCAGGGTCAGTGGGTGAAAAGGGAGAATGTGGAGAGGAAGAAACTCAGCTGGAAAAGGATGAGGGAAAACTGCATTAAATTAATCATAGGTGCAGCTAACAGAATGATGTGTTACCTTCTCCCCCAAAATCTAAGCTCGCTCCTGGATCCTGGCTGTTGGGTTCAGGAAGATTTACATTCAAAGATGTACTGTCACACTTTCACTCACATCTATTCTTTTTTAATTAACTACAATATGACAAGTACTTCACAATAATGTGTTTCAAAACAACTTCCTGAGGGAGTTAGAATTGGCCGTTAGCTAAACCCCTTCATTACTGATTACCAGATCACTGTCTTGTTTCAGGGTTTTGTTTTGACAGATAATGTGATGAACTGTTGATTGGGCACTGTATTTCACAACTCTCACTATTTATGTCAAGATATTGTTTAACAGTATGCAAATTAGGCTCAGTTACCCATAGATTTACACATGCACAAACACTATGTTTAGAGCATCCAATGAATCAAATTATAATTCTATATGTAAGTGTGCTACACGTGCTCAGACAGCTGGGCTGTTGTGATTTACACCTCCATTTATCTATTTTCTTCCGTTGGTGGAGCTTAGTGCTGTGAGTAGGAGGGATTTTTAGGAGGTGAGACTATATGTATATTTATATGTATATATGTATATGTAAGTTTTGCTTGATAGCCTGCACTGTAGTGACAAATTCTAATTACAGTAAAAACGGCCCGTTGGATTTCCCTTGATCTTGACTTGACTGAGAACGAATGGGACTGGATCACAAGCGGGAAACAACAAACATGCCTTTGACAAAAAGTAAAGAGGGATCTTTGATGCTCAACAAACGTGTCATTTGTTCTTGTGATACAACTATTCTGCTAATACTAATGTGTATCTGTGACATGCTAAAACATGCAGTACCAGTAGCACAAGTTAACTTCTGCTAACATTAGCAAGCATTAGCCACCATAAGCTACTGGTCATACCAGACAAGTGAGTCTTATTGCTCAAGAAATCAAATATTTCATTCCATTTTGTGCCATAAGATTTCCTCTTTTAAAAGGAGTGATATGATGATGATGATGATGATGATTGCATTATTATTGTTATTGTTGTTATGTTTTTTTCTCAGTGTATGAGACTATGTAAGAATTCTCAGACAATGACTTATTCAAAGGACAGTTTTAAGGTGGAAATAGAGTCAGTATAGACTTTGGCATGACCTGTTTTTTTTTCTTTTGAATTCAATTATTTAAAATTCAGAGTACGACAAGTATGTCTCATAATTGTTTAATAAGAAAACGGAGGAACCCTGTGGCAAATGGAAATGAAACATCTCAACTAAGGTGTTTTTGTCAGACACTGTGATTGATTACTGCTGCTTACGCAAGTTGCCTTCAGGCTGATCGAGAAACACAACACTGTAGTGAAAATGTGTTTTATGGTTGATTTGTTTATTCAGACCTACTCGTGAAACCACAGTCATTTTATTTAGATGATGGATAAGAGAACTAATTTTAAGAAATCTATTAAAAACCTGAAATATCCTGAAACCACAGTATATCACAGTTACATTGTACTTCATCTACCACATGGCATTTAATTATTGTTTTCTAAAAAGGAATCCACTTAATTTATCAAAGTTTGATTATCAAGTGTTGCTACAGGAATCATTTCCTCAATTACAGATCTGTGTTCGAGGTGTATGACTGTGAGAAACAAATCGTTTTCCCTCAGATGAAACAAGCGATACAAAAAAACGGTACAATTGTTTTTAACATTTTACAATAGTTGGTGTCTTCATCTGATAAAGTGAGTGAACCACCACTCCAGCTAATAGAGATTTTAATAGATCTTTTAACGGTGTAAGTCTAGTATTTAACACATAGTAAAAGTGCTCTTTGGTATATTTAAGACAAGCGCTTCAATTTAGAAGCAAATTCACCCTCGGAGGTAAGTCATGTGGAACTCATTCCGGCAAAAAGGTTCAATTAATTCCTTGCAAATATTGTATTTCAAACAAGATCAAAGAGAAGCGCCATCAGTTTCATTCATGCTTGTGACTCATTGCTTGTTGCTGCACCACTGTTGTGTTTACGCACTGTGAAAGGAAATATGGAGACATTTCCGTTTGTTGTGCGACATGTTAAATCAATTTTAATGGGATATAATGCTTCAAAATCATTTGTGGATTGAGACACAGCTGCGTTTTACAAGAATTCATACAAATTGTTGAAAAATTACGCTGAGAAGTGCACTTAGATTTAATATCTATCCTTTTTATTGCAGTCACCCAAACCATTAGATATCACAGCTCAAAACACTGAGTCACAAACTAATTACAGCTGTATCCATGTAGGTAAACAGTTACAGCAGCCAGCCTGTGGCATAGGTGAACCAGGCAACTGCTCAATCCTTTTCTCTAGAGCCGTCACCTACAAAGCTTTTTCATTTATTATTTATTCATAACCATTGTAGTTGCGAGGCTGCATCCATGGTCGAGTCTGAGGAGGGAGAGAGGAAGGAGGGGTTTGCTAATATTAATCCGCTTCACTGACCTCTGATAAGGAGCAATAAATGCGTGAAACTGATGAGGATATGGGTTGAAATTCCTTTTTTATATGACCCAACACTGTCTATGAATAAGCCTTAAAGCCATGGGAGGTGTGAACGTCTCCTCCTGCTCATCCATCTTCTGTCTGTTGTCCATTCCCTGGCCAGCTGACACCACAACAGAGGAAGAACTATTTTGGTGGTGCACATATATTAATTGCCCTTTATGAGCAGTTTAATTGTGAAAACAAGAGCAGAGACAACACAAGCAACATTTTAGAGCAAGAGAGAAAGCAGTTCACACCAAGAGACTTGGCTGCGGCTGAGACAGAAAGGAAAGATCACCGTTGTTATTTATAATGCATTTGTTAAATCAAAAAATACAACAAAACAAAATACATTCTGTTTTAACCCTTTCACACAGTAATTATGAAAAAATCCCTCTTTAGGCATGTAAAAACCTGGTTGATTCAAATACAATTATAAACACCAGAATCTCTCTCTTTTTAATTAGCTCACTGTCACTGTCATTGATGTTGTGTAACACCTTCAATGAGATCCACTACAAAGGTCCAAAAGCGGGAACTATCAGCAGGGTATGTGTTGAATTATCATGACTAACAGGTAACTTCACTGATTCTTAATTGTACCACAGCTTAGGGCAGAGTAGTGGATATATGTCCCCAAAGCCACACATTAATCAATTCAAGATCACTGTCATGTTTTATATGATTGGTTGATTTGCTTATTTGAGTGTCCTGCATTTCATGGTGCCCCCTAGACACTAGACACCAACAACAACTAGGATGGTCACATGACAAATCACAATATACACTTCCGTAAAGAGAACATTTCAAAACATTCCGCTTCCATGATAAGTGTTGATTATTGTGTTGGAGGCAGTGTTCATTGTTGAAATCTTTTCTATAGATCTTGCTCAGACAAAAATCTCATTAAAGAGCCAACTCAACATGTCACCTTCAGACAACCAAAACAAGTGAGGGCTCTTCAATTTAACTTTTTGAAACAGATGGTTCCTCATGTAATTGTAGGGTAATGAATGTTCATCTTCAACAACACCATGGTCACAAAATAACAAATAAACGCTTACTGTTATGTCTTCTTACCTCAATTGCCAGGTACCGGTTCTTATGGGAACTTCTGCCTCTCTTTAAATTAAATGTTATTTAAGGTTCTGTGTAGTAATCCTCTTTCATTTGAAAGTAGTTTCATAGTTTTGGCTTATTCAAAATCTCTTACTTCCCTTTTGTAAATGTACCATCTTGAGAGACAGTTTGAATTGTGGAGCTGAAGTACCACTTCAGTATCTTTCAGCTTTCCCTGCGACATCATATTTACTTGCTGTATTGGGACTACATCTGTGAAGCTTCTTTATTTCTCGTGTCCATTAGATGCAGGTTTATTGATCAGCTGTGCTTCTTCCAACATAAAACTGAACCAGCCATTTTGCAGCTTCACCACTAATGAGTTACTGCACCAAGTGAAGGGTACATTTTAGTCATCTTGACACTGAGCTTAAGCTCAACAAAGTGGTTTTAGTTGCATTAAACTGACAATGCTTGCAGCTGTGCGTTGGTTCTGAACCTCACAGATCTAGCTTATCTAGTTCTACACACTGTCAGCAAGAGGAACTATTTTTCCCTCTCTCCACACACACACACAGACAGACACACAGGTGAATCAGTTTGTCTGACTGAGACTGGCCGGCTCACAGTATTTGTTGAGAGCTTGGTCTGTCATTTACATTTTGTGTGGCCTGAAGGAGGACAGAGTTCTCCAACCTCCAGCAGCACAATACATTTCATTAAAGGACATGATGAAGCACATGATAATTTAAGTTGTCTGTGAACATTTCTGTACATTTTCTGCAATCTTTTTTGCATAACCACAATAGTTTGATCTGGTGACGGTGTTGAAACAAACACAAATGTAAAAACATTGAGAATGAACAACAATAGCAGCATTGTGCGTCAGTAGCTTTACCGGTGTCATTTAGAGTCATGATTTAAGTCTGCAGGAGTTTTTACCTCTCTGAACTTTGCTCATTTTAAATCTACTTACTAAGTAGTTCCACTGCAAGTCCTGTGACCTAAATGACTGAGAATTCCCACAGACATATTTCTTTGCTTTATTTTCTCGCATCGTGCTCTCTTTTTTAAATGTCTAATAAAGATAAATCAAGCTCAGCAATGCAACAAAACTGTTGAAATCTAATTCAGATATATATCTCCCAAAGTCTGCTGGGAAATTACTGCTTTGTGACACATCATTTTAGTCCTGTGCTTGGTTTTATGAAAGCATCTTAATGTGAACATTAACATTTGAACCCTAACGATTCTGTGCAGAATGAACTCATCAGGACATTAGACACTGGGGAGAGACCCCTGCAAGTGGTTGTGCTTGCATTACTGTTGTCATCTGTTGAATGTTGGAGGAAAAGTGAAACCTCTAATAGAGGTGCAGTGTGTATGTGATTAAAGTAATACAAGAATAAGATGAGACCTTTTGATACTGACACCGTCCTGCTTTATGGCTTTAACATTGTTTTATACAAACCAAACATGTTCTTATTTATTTATCATTATGTTTACTTGGCACAGCATTGGTTAGTGAATCCTACATCCCTTGTATTCCTTTTGCTGCAAACTGTAAATTAAAATTTGTCCTTGATGCGATTGTTGGGATGTTTTTTATTTTATGTTAGGCTTATACAGAATTTAGTTCATTTCCTTGGCAGAACCACAAGTGCTCTGAGCTCCCACCATGCCTTATGAATACATGCCTATGTGCATACTCACAGTGCAGCATTAGGGGTGAGTGATGGAAAACAGATTTTGCAAAGTAGATTTTAAAATGATTCCTTTAATTGACCTGCCCGGTGGTTAAATAATTGTATCACTACTGTAATAATTGCTTTATACATTTATTTTCGGTGTTAAGATGAAAGTGAATGTTAAAGTGTATCTGATTTATACACAGTGATTGACAGTCACATCTAGCAGCCCCTGTGCACTACAGCAGTTGTTATTTTTAAAGTTCAGCAGAGCTCCAGTGGCTGCAGGGTCCGTGTGATGCAGACGCAGCCATGCAGAACTTCACTTGGCACAACATCAGTTCATTCTTAACTGTACCTGAGGCATTTCCTTTGATAGATGAGCTGAAATTATTATGCTTTTCTATTCACCATTAAAATCTTTAACCCTTGACTCTGAGATAAATATAAAATGCTTATTAGCCAAGACATCTTGTTTTTTTATGTTGACTTGAATAATTGTTACCATAGCTATTTAAATTTTGAGAATGTGTCTTATGCATTGACAATGCCATAAAATAAATAATTTGCATGGAATGAAAGCATTCAATATAAGTTTCATGGTTTGGTACATTTTTGACAAAATGTGAATGAAGACTAATGTCAAGTACAACCATGCACAACGCAATTACATTTAAAGGAATAGCTCGACATTTTGGGAAATATGCTAATTTGCTTTCTTACTGAGAATTAGATAAGAAGATTGATACCAGTATATGAAGCTACAACCAGCAGCCGGTTAGCTTAGCATAAAGACTGGAAAAGTGGGTATGGCTAGCCTGGCTCAGTGGAGACTCCGCGTAAATAGTCTTTTGTAAGGATCAAACAAACAAGATATAACATGTTAATTAATGAGCTTTAGAGTACCTTTGCACGGACCCAGGCTAGTTAGCTCCCCCTGTTAACCAGTATTTATGCTAAGCTAAGTGGCTGCTGGTTGTAGCCGTACTGTGTAGCATAATATGTGTTTAGCATGCATGTTCAATACAAGGGGCTTTTCTCACTAGAACAGTAGTACATAAAAAAAGACCTAGCAACGTGAAACTGCATATGTTTCAGCAACTCCATTTTTTCACCTTGTTAGGAGTGTTGCTAGTGTTTTCCTCAAGACGGGGCTCCCTTACAGTCCATGCAATTGTCTTGTCATTTGTCTTGTTGCCTTTTCCCTTATCTGTCGGAAATCCAATGTTTTGCCACACAGCAGATTTAAAACTTGACAGCATTTCAGTTTTACCTTTGTCTGTGTTGTCTTTTCCAGGTTTGTCTACTCTGTAATGACTGCAACCTGGCTCACTACAAGTGTAATAGCCCATGCAATGACTTGCTAGCAAAGAAAGTGAACTTTGCTCATTCTTTAAAAAGGGTTAAGCAGGAACTCTCATTAGAATACTAACAACATTAGCCATATCTATAGCACGTGCCTACTTAGTGTGTATGCTTGGGGATACAAGATGCAATGTTTGAAGGCTGTGGTAAATTATTTATCCTCAGTGCATCTCATCAAGTTTTGTAAAATATGGTACAAATGCAAGAGAGTATGTGATCAGTGGGATGTCTATGGAACATTTCTTTTTATATGCAGCTTGTTCTGCAGGGGAGGCAATAGACTTCTTGGGCCTCCAGAGGAAGCACAGGCCTAAGGCTGGTCTTTGGGTTCCACTGGAGGAGATGCTCCAGGGAGTAGGAGACGGAAGCCAGGAGGAAAGATGGAAGAAGAGGGACAGCCTCAGTTTAAGTGAACAGTGCATAATTTTGATGCTAGAAACTCAAAATCAATGACTTTCAACACAAAGTTGTGAGATGATCGTTGGTATGGATAGAAACATAGTGGTAGACATGTCTAGAAATGTGAAATAAATTTAAAAAAAACGAACGCCATCTGCTCTTGGCAGCTCTTCTGGTCCATGTGACTCTCCACCTCCTGGACAAGTGTGCAAGTTTCCTGTTGGGAGAAACACTGATCTCTCCATTAAAAAAAGCAGTTGGTACTTCATGGAGAAGAACGTCACTAACACACCCACTGATAAAGTTGAACTACTTCTCCCCCTTTACCCACTGGCACAGAACAGGTGTGAAAATAAGAAAGACACAGTGCTTGTCGTGTGCTTTGTGCTGGCTGGATCCATGGCTAATCTTCCAAATTCAACAGAAAAAGAATCCAGAGATTTAGTGGCGTAAATGTTGTCGTTAGGCAAGGTGGACCCCCAGAAAGCAGAACACGAAACACAGTTGTTAAAAATCAACAAGGTTTATTTCTTCACTGCTGGTGGCGGGGAAAAGGATAGGGGATGGTCCGAGTCGTGAGACGATGTGGTACCAGAACTAATTCTTGTAGCAGTTGGAAACAGGGCAGGCAAGGCAGAGCGAGCTTGTCTGGAAGGTGGCAAGCTGGTCAGGCTGGAGACCAGGCACAGGTAACTCAGTAGTGCAGGGAAACAAGCATCAAACAGGTAGATAAAACAAAAAACATATATATTGACAGAGGCTTTGACCTAGCCGTAATTACTGCACTGGTGAACAGAACGATGTGGCAAAGAGTGGAGCATTGGACCGGGAATTTGAGGACTACAGAGGTGATTAGTGGATGAGAAGTGGGAACCCAAAAGCCACGCCCAATCACGTACATGCACACAAACACAGAGAGACCGACTGAGGCCAACAGGAACACATGGAGAAGGAGGACATAAGGGAGGGAAAGGGGAGCGGCCATAACCGTGACAGTAAACACCAGGTATTAAGGGTAAGGGATTTAAAATGTAAATTTCTGTTTACCATATGACTTGTACATCTTGTTTGGATTGTTTAAAATAACATTGTTCTAAGTACTGCCACAATCAATACAACAGTCCATTTTGGTTAGATCAGAATTGTGCAACTGAGGTGGTTTTTATTAAGACCAGTGCAATTTTGGGGATCAGATCACCCTTATTTGCAAATATTTGCGTTGTTCCATTATCGCAGAGTTGGTCGTTTGATCCCCAGCTCCTTTTGTCCGAATGATGAAAGTGTTATATGAATGCTCTATATTTTAAATACTGCCAAAGAAGTAAAGGTATTCAATTCACAATCATATGTAGAAAAGAAAGCAATTCCTCACACTCACCTGACACTCACCTGACACTCGCAGAAAGGTTTTCTGAAGAACAGTTTGGTATTTTTGCCTAAATATAAAATATGACATTCAAAAAGAAAGTTTGTTAGAGATCACAGAACACAACTGAATTGGTAAAAATTTAACAGAGTCCAGTCGAGGTATTATTGGTGGTATTATTGATACATTAGGTCTCAGTGAGGAGGACAGATGGCATCTTCTAAAGAAAAAACAAGAATAGCCCAAATGTTCTGATCACACTTTGGGTATTTTGCAATAAAAGACATTGGTGTACGGACAGCAGTGAGGGCCAAATATACTGTATATAATGACTCACAACCTGTCTCTCTATTGTATAAGGATCTTTTTGTTTATGTTCAGCTCTCCCACTTACAATTGGTGTGATACTGAAGGCCAACAAAGAACAACTATCCTTGGTGTTGGAAGCAGGCAGAGCTGAACTGGAAACCATGGCAACACAGTGCTTGTCTCTGTAATCCCATGGCCCTGCCAGAGAGTAGACAAATACCTGCGCAAGCACCGGCCTATTCAACACCTGCATAAAAGAAAGCCTTCCCAATCTTCACGGCATGAAAATACACCAGGGAGGAACAGTTTTGATGGACTGTTTTATACAGTATCTCCACATCACACACACCGCCAAAGACAAGCAGGCTCGGCTAATGTTTACATCCTCCTCTTACATCTGTTGAATTCTTCTCGTAAAGGGTTCTGGTGAGACACCAGATTTATTTTACCTCCAATGAAATGTAATAAGATAGCATTTATGTGAGTGAGTCCAGCTGTTAACATGTCATGTTTTTTCTTACAATCATGCACCTAGCAGATGTATCTTAATTAAAAGCAGACATAAATGTTGCAATAATCTGACATTTTCACAATAAACTGGTTTCTGTGTTGTGTCTTTCACCATAATTTGCCCTGTATACTTAACAGAATTGCATGTATAATATTCATCATATTTTATGGATCTCCTATGTTACATTTCACTTAAGATCTTCATTTAACCAGCCAAGTCATTGCGAACACATTCATATTTACAATGACAAATGGCAAAAGGAAAAGCCTCTTGAGAGAAAGATCGTAAGGGCTAAAAAGAGATGACAAATGTTCACTTTTTCATGCACCGGATGGAAAATACTATATACCTACGGTAAAAAAGGTGCTACAGTTCAATGAAAGTGTACTTCTTTGTGTAACTTCGTACACAGAAAAGACACAATGTGTGCAGTGAGAAGCTGCAGTAAAAACACGAGAATTTAAGTGGTTAACTTGTACAATTATCACAGTTTGTAAGGTTAATTAAAAGGTTTACTTTAAGTTGCTGTCTAATAGAGAAGCTGATCATTTGAGTGTTTTATCCGGTCACATTTATCTTTCATACTGTGCTCTGATCAGTGAACCTGAAAGTCATTGCAATATCAAAGAAAAGAAGAAAGGCTGCATAAGGATTCTTGTCTCGTGTCGATGTCCTTGAACTTTATTTTTTCAAAGTCCATTATTCAAGATGGATTGTGGATAATGTGATGGACTGTGTAATTAAATCTGTGGTAAATAATTACTGCAAAATGGTGCTGTTATCAAAATCTAATTAAAATTCAAATGGAAAAAAAAGGTGAGATTGTTTTACATGACCCTTACAGTGTAACCGTGACCCTCTGTGCCTCCATGCCATCCAGGCATGGAAGACGTGTCACAGCAAGAGGGCCGCATGATTTGGAGCAGGGTCATAATTTGAATTTTTAAAAAGCTCCATACAAATCTGTTTGACAGAGAAGTAGTCTGTTGTTTTTTGTTTGTATTCAGTCTCTTCGTGTCTCTAACAAGCATTCACATCAACCCTGTGACTACTGACACTGGCTTACTGTTTTCACATAAATGTTTCACTAACCACCCACAACAGAAGGCCTTTACATGTTGAGTGAATCAGTACACCTTTGCTGAGGAGGGGGTACGCTCTCCTATTCTGCTACTCCCCCATTCTGGGGGATCTTGCATGCCTCCCGCTCCCTCTCCAGCTCCACTGGGATGGTGTCACTGGAAGAGAAAGTGTGGTAAAGCAGTCATTACTATTCTTCATATGGAGGCGCACAAGATTTTATTCCTCAGATTTTATTCCTCAGATTTTCTGGTTCACCAAAAGTCAGGAGACATGTGGTTACTAGTGGATCTGCCCATGTTTTTGGACCGCTACTTCACGAATCGGCTTTTGGCATTCTATCACATCTGCTGATGCATCAAGCGACTGAATGATTGTCATAGATGTGACAGATGTGTATCTCCACATCACCATACTGCTTTACCTCAGGGAAGTTTTCAGCACCTCCCTTTTCGGCAATCCCAATATTATTAGGGATGTCCCTATGAAGTTCTTTTGGCCCAGATCCAAATCCTGAGTTCTTTAATATTGGATATCTGCCTATACCGAGTCCAATCCAATACTTGTATTTACTTAAATGTTGATTAAATATGTATCATACACATTGAAATAACAGTTGTAGCCTTCTAAATGCATTTTTCACAAGATAGTTCATCCAAATACTAAAGGTCCTGATTCAACTTTATTTAGTTAATGAGTTCAAATATTTTACATGAAATTCACACACAAATGTTCACTCATATATGGAGCAAAATGCTTGCAGTGTGGAGCAGCAGAAAAGAAAGGGTCGGATTTTCATCAGCTTTATTTTAGCCGATACAGTTCATTAAAATATACCTTGATATGATCCATGGCATCATCTCATGGACATCCCTGGTTATTAGTAAAGCAAGGTACTGTAATTGCTGTTTCAATTAGTAATTTGTAATGATCAACTGAATTACATTTTTCAAGTAACTTGCCAGAAAAAGTTGTTAAAGAGCTAAGAAGTCTGCAGATTGCCTCAAATCAAACGTAACTTTGTAGTAATCAAAGACAACACACCATAGCCCAACCAGCTCTCCCCTCCTACCTGTCTCTTGCAGTCACGGCTCTCAGTCTCCAGAAGACGACAGCCAGGGCCTTCAGTGTCTGTAGTTCGGGCCAACCACAACAGTGCTCACCATCTGCTGCCAGACTTGGCATGTCACCTGTAACATCTGCTGCTGGAGCTCTTTATGGGTGACCCTCAGCTAAAGAGGATGTCTCCTGTGCTTGGCCATGACCCCCCCCCCTGTTGTGTTGGACCCCACTGCAAGAACTTTCCTGAACATGCACTAACAGGTAACTCAGCAGTTGAGTCACCTCGACCTGCCTCAGGATTAGTGACCCTCTCACTCTACCAAAGCTTTAACAACCTTTTTCATCACTTTCAGACTTTTCTAAAACTAACTAAAACAAAACAACATTTAATTGATTTTTGAGCCAGTAATGTTTAGACTCTGACTTGATCCCTTCTGTGTGTCTAGGCCATTACAGTGTTCAATCCCTTACAGTGTTTGGCACTAGCAAAGTCAGACGAGTGTGACAAATTAGAGACACACAGGGAACATATACTGGCCATGAACATAGCATGCCAAGAGAAACATGAAACCTAAATGGATGGAACGGTTGCGATTTACAGAAGCAGAGCTCAGCGTGTTTTTGTCTTGATCTCGGTGGTGGCGATGGCAGGCAGAGGCACAACAGCTTTTTGTTTGCCAGTGTGGTCACAAGATGGTTTACAAGGGAAGCACATCCACCACTAATGGAATGAATAAAATAATTTATTTAGTATGCGCTTCCAGGATATTTGATTTGCTTGGCTACGTTTAGCCCATAGCCTCATCATAATGAAACAGCAAGCAGTCAGAGTTGCAGAAGAGGCATCTTACTGGAAGAGGAGAGAAAACTGTGCCTGAGGCTCTGTTAAATTATGCTCCTCGTCAGTCACACCCTCATTTCTCTTCTTGTCAATACAATTCTGTGACAGAGACGGGTGAAATATGCCTGATTGCAAATGTCTAAATAACATTGCTTTATGCATCAATCTTTTATAGATTTCATGATACAAAATTACATTTGTATGATTTTTTATTTAAGCACTAGTCATAATATTATCAGTTTTGCGTATTCATATTCATTCTTATTAGATTCCAGTGCCACTTAAGTTTGGAAATCCTTAGATCCAATCCATTCAATGACCTGTGAAATTCCTGGAGGATGATGTAGTTCTTAAAGTACATGGTATAATGTCTTCTTAATGTCAGCTGTATTCAAGTATTGCATAAATCATGTTATGCTGACATAGTGAATACTAAACGAATGAATCTTTAAGTATTTAAGGAAGGAAATTGTTAGGAGAGCTGCACCAGAAGCCCCCAATGTTGTCTGCTTTCTTATATTACTGGTTGACAGAATTGTTTCCAAAGATTTTCAGACTCTTGTTCCCTTGACTCTCTTCAATCTTAGATGCTGTTAGTAATGCCATTTTTTTTACTGAAACCAAAAACAAAAGAGGAAATGGTTCTGCTTCCAACAGTCTTCCCTTTTCTGTTGGTCTAGACTGCTCAGTGTCTTCACTTACAATTAGCCGACGGTGTGCCTCAGGGATCCATCATTGGCACCACTACGTTATCTCTAGCTCTAATTGGCCAAATAATTCCTAAACACAGTGACATCAGAATCTAAACATATATCAAGTGATGATAAAAGACTGTACCTCTTCAGAGACTGTACATTTAAAACAATCACATTCCTCCACAAACCTGCTGTCAATACTGAATGATGTGCCACAAAATATGTTGTAAAATATTACCCCTGATCCATACTTTCACACATGACACCTGACCATCACTGGAGTAATGGTGGAGCTTTGAGGTTTATAACAAAGAAAAACTGAAGAAAATCCCTTTTTTTGCTGACCTCTGTATCCCTGTTGTGTTTAGCCTTGGCCAACATTGCTGACCTTGTAGCGACATCAGCGCCACAGGGAAAGCACTCATCTGGTCCAAGGTCAGAGTCGAGAACTGCTGGCGGCCTTTGCCATCATGACACAGAGGCTTTCCAATGATCTGCCTGGCAACCTCAGACTGTCACACATTTTAGTTTTATTGTCTGGTTATGCGTCTTACACTGGATTTTCCTCGCACTATACAACACTACTTCTCCAAAGACTAGACTGAGTTATTTTACTCTTATGTTTGAACAGAAAATGTAATTACAAGTTCATGTCACTGTCCATTTTCTGAAGAAGAAGAAAAAATCAATGAGATACTTGATGTACTGTATAGAGCATTGCGTTAGTTCAGGCAGAGCCCTAACATCACATTCATATACACTTTCCCATTGAAGTGTCTCCAAACTTTTGACTGGTACTGTAGGTGTACATGTCAGGCGGTCTTCATGGTCTGAACTTTCACATCCTGCTGATGTCAACAACGATGCCAACAATTCATACTGTTGCACAAAGGAGTTAGACAACAAGTTTGTGTACAACAGTTCACTCTTTATGGTAGAAATAATTGTGTAAGGTAACTCAGGGTTAACTTGTCAAATATGACAAGTTGGGTTTATAATTAGGGTTACACCAATTTATGAGGAATCACAAGTTGACACTAATATGTATGTGAAGTTACTTTCATTAGTGTTATTTGATTAAAGATTCCACATAGCAGCTGAAATAATTACTTTGGTTGATTGGCTCATGCATTATTCTTTCATGCTGTTAAGGTTAACAGAAGTCAAATATAAATATTGAAATTAATTTATATGCATTCACATTTTCCCCAACATACTATTATATATCATAACTAGATATACATAGCTGAATGCTTGCTGTTACTTACCAGAAAATCTGTTCATGTCAAACCTACTTAAATCTATTGTCTTTTATATTGTATTTAAAATGATTCCTCATTGGTATTTCTGGGATATTTGACATAATTGTCATCATTTTGACTTGAATATCGTTTAATGTGTTTTTTTTCTTTTACTTCAAATGTACTAAATAACCATAAAAATCTGGATTCTTTCTGGTGGTACTGGTAGGAACAGCAGTATGAGCAGTATTAAAATTAGACTTTTTTACTGTTTGCATACTGCATTGCTCTTCTAATAACGCTGGGCACAGCTCTACCTGTCTGTCCTCGGGGAGCCACCTGGCACTGCTTCATCAATAACTGGGCTTACTGGGAGAGTCAGCTCACTGACTACAAAACACAACGGCAACAAATTTAATTCTTAATGAGCACAACCTATCACTAGTGACTGTACAGAATCAGTGTAGTGTTTCACATAACTTATATCACCAAATTATATGGCAATTATAATTCTGTAATGTATATACAAAGGGGCACATTATTCCTTGAGAGAACAGCATTAGTGTTGTGTAATGCACAATATAGCAAGTACTTCACTTTTGGTTCATATTTTGCAATAAGCAAAATAATAAAATTTTGCATGACCATGGTATGAATAGTATACAGCAGAGCTTAAAATGACATCATTAGCTGGACATTTATTTTCACATGTGTATGATCAAACGTAAGGATCATGTTTGAGTTTGAATTTGGTGCCCAAAAACCTTTAAGCAAAGGTTAAACATTCTGGGAAATACAGGTAACAGAATCCACAAACCAGAAACTCTAAAGCTTACCAATTAACACGTTAATTAACTAAATTAAACATGTTTTTGTTACATCTGTATAGAATCCAAAGTTTAAAAACAGTAATTTGCCTTTTTTCTTGTAGGTGTTTTTTGTTACCTTTGAATGGAGCCAGGCTAGCTGTTGCCCCTGTTTCCAGTCTCTGTGCATATTTACCATACAGATGTGAGAGTGGTATTGGTTTTCTTATCTAACTCTCAACAAGAAAGCAAATAAGATTGTTTTTCAAAATGGCAAACTATTTCTAAATTCCTATACATCTATATATCTACACTGTCCATCAATCAGGGTTATTTATGCTTGTCAAGTGAAGACTGGAGGTTTGCTAGGTGGTCTTTATACAGATGTTCCATTTATCCGTAATGTTTTCCTTCAACGTTGAAAATTACGAATGTCTCCCCTGTGTGAGGGCACACAGACTTGAAAATGATCTGCATAGAAACGGTGCCAACCCCGAGATGAGGCATAATCACAGTTGTTGATGCGAGTGCAAAGCTTGCAATTCTTCTGTTCATTGGGAAAAAAAACAGAATATACATCAACTTGACACAAACAGAAGTCTTACAGGCTGGCATAATTAATCACTCCCTGACACCATCCACATCTAATGAGCTATCCAAATTGTAAACAGTTAATGGTAAAATGCTTTTGAGATCTAAACACTGCACATGCACACTATATGTGGAATATGTCTGTGATTAGACTGGAGCAGTAAGAGTGAGACTTTTCACCAACAGTGTCATAAACAAATAAAAAAAGGCAAAGGACCTTTAAGGTACTTGGTACTCTGGTAGAATTATCAAGATCAGAATTATAAACATCAGTCTCATCTCTGGTGACAAACAAAGTATTAGTGTGCGAGCTACACTGATACAGTTTGAAAGAGAATTATAAAGAATGTATCCAGAATTACATACAAAGGGTTTGTAAAAAGACAAACACTGAAAATGCAATTGCAGATTTTCTGTTTTGTCAACCTTGAAAATGATTTAAAATAGATATATGATCTTAAAAATAAATATGAACTGTACAATTTTGAGATTTAAAATACTCCTACTAATGAAAACATGGTGATAATGTACAAATAAACGCCTGCAGTTATACTTATATTGTCATAGCTGAATAAAATGGTGAAGATGGTTCAAAATTATGTTTGAAATATGTGTTTAACAGTTGTTGTTAGTCTGCTGGACAGAAGAGGGGTTGTGATAGATGTATTCATGTGCTGTGTGATGACATTTTACAAGTGTTTACTGCAGGATGGTGTCCTGGCATGTTGCATTCTTCAGGGGACACAAATCAACCTTCCATTGTAAGCTCGTCAGTCATCCACTGTGTTTTGGCAAACCGCTCCGCTCTCACAGTGGGATGCTGGCAAAACTAGTTCTGTGTGTCAAAATAATGATAGGACTCTGCAACATTTTAGTCTCATTATGAGGTTTTTTGGTTCTTTTTCAAAAGTGGAAAAATATATTTGAGAAAAAGGGTTTTAAGCCTAAAAAGTGCATTATCTTGTTTAAATGTTTTACTCCACACATGTTGCTTTATGAAATACTAATAAACATTTAGATAGGCTGATCCATGAAAGTGTGATTACAATACATGAACATTTCGTGTCAGAAATGTAATTTATGAGATCAATAAAAAAAGGAAATTACAGCCTATGTAACTATCTTGGGTTCACAAACCATCAAGAGAAGCATTGTGCTTAATTGTTTGTTGTTTTACCTTTATTGAAGTCACAACGATAAAATGTGTGTGCACATTAGACAACAAGAATAAGACACCTTGAATAACCCTGTTAATGCAAAACTTAAAGACAATCAATATTTTAAAACTCTTAAACTATTATCAAGTTAAAGGTGGCCTGTGAAATGAAAAACATTCATTTACATTTACATGCAGTTGTACTGAGTGTAGCCAAAATGGGTTGTGTGTATACCTGAGGTCTAATAAATGTGTTACATGCATTTCCTTTCACCTGTTGATCAGTGCAATAGAGTGAAACCAATGGCAGGACTGTGAATCGCGTAGCTGGCGTGTGAAGATGGGGTCCCACTCATAAACAAACTGCTCCTTAGCACTACAAGAGTTATGCAGAGGTTTGCAAAAAAAATGAGGATGCATAGCCAGGGGCAAACTTTCTTTATGTCTGACAAAAAAAAAACAATTCTCCCTTTTCCACAACTTTATTAATGGGACATGTTGATAGATAACTGGCAGTAAAGTTAACATGACACAAGGAATACCAGAGTGAAATGGCCTCTTTAGTAAAATAGTGCAGTAAATGTTAACGTGGATTGCACAAGTTTGTTCATGCATGTCATGAAACATTACCTGATTCCTGACAGTGCCTCAAATAAAATAGGCAGGATTTATTAAGAACAGAGGAGGCCACTAACATCAGTTGTAGTAGTTTTAATGAAACTCCCAGTGTTTTCCAACAACCAGAGACTACTGAATGTTTACTGCAGAAATCTATAGTTTTAGATACATGCCATTTATATAGGCAAAGACAGGATTTAATAAGTAACATTACTCATGCGGCACAAAACCATCCAAAGAGTCTCGGCACACATGTGAATCACTGCCTGCATTACATCTGTTTGTGAGGGTTTTTTTCCACTCAGAAATATCAAAACAAACATTCTCCATCCAGAGCCATCACTCTGTCGTCTCTATCAAACCTAAATTACTACTAAGTGGCAGCTGTTACCAAGTCGCACACTAAAATTCCACGTGCCTGATCCAACACTTACTGATCAGCAGAGCACTGATCACAGAGCATCACAAACTATTGCTCACACATTAACACAGTGAACTGTTCTATCTACGACAGATGTTTTTAATTTGTTTTTAATCCAACAAATTTATAAGACAAGGAGCTGAAACACTCCTGAGTCATTTAGGTTGTTAGT
This sequence comes from Nannoperca australis, assembly GCA_036023655.1. NCBI lineage: Eukaryota > Metazoa > Chordata > Actinopteri > Centrarchiformes > Percichthyidae > Nannoperca > Nannoperca australis. Next base: position 3,231 of record JAVQJD010026722.1, on the reverse strand, counting down.
TAAATATTTATACGTCCCATTTTGCAAAACAAGCACTCTCCCACACAATTTGTGACTGGCCAGTGTGGGCTTTAAAACTCACTGGATTAGAAAAAATGAGTAGCTAATGAGGGTGCAGAAGTTGGTATAACTTGCACAGTGCCATTGATTCCTTCTTCGGGGAGGAGAGTTTCTCAGCAGAAGTCGACCACACTGTCGGTGTATTAATTTGAAAACCATACAGCTGGAGGCCCATGGGTGCCGGCCCAGACGACCCGACTCAATTTCTGTGCATGCAAATGGGTAAGTGATAGTCCAAGTGGTCAATTTATACACCTATATAAAGCCCAGGGAGCCTGTGTACTTATAAATCACTGTATGCATATAATTATGTACTGTGTGCTGAAAGGGATGTTTCCTCTTGAGATATTGAACATTTAATTTCACACAGCAGCTTACTGCACTACAACTCGACTCCTCTTTAACTTTCCTTATTATGGCTCTTTCCACTGCGGTTTTCTGCCCTCTGTCTGCACACACAACTCAACTGGGAAACCCATCTATGGTCACTGACAGGAAAACATCTTGGCACAGAGGATGAGCTGATTTCAAACTTTACTGTCTTCAAAACAGCAGACACGGAGCGCTCCATTCAAAGAAAACGGTTGTACAGCCAAATGATTGCTTTCCAACCACCTCCATCCTCATAAGGGGAATTTCAGTACTGACGGGTACACAATGTTTTGACGTCACTTTATTTCATACTTCTAAATTAAAAAAATGAACTTCAACCAATTATTTTCCCTCCTGGGGATGCAAGATTAAGCAGTAACCAAGTGCTGCCTAAACACAATCAGTCGAAAGTGTTGAATTCCCACACCCACATTCTTAGAAACACATACAAACAGAGAGATACACGAACACACACAAACACTGTTTACACGTACACTCACAGAAATACGTATATTTTTAGCCATTCCCTGTTGTAGCCTCACTTCTAACAGCGCTTTCAACTCCAAGAGTCGTGAGTGGGAATAAGTGTTTCTTGGATGGATCCTACATTGATACAATAGAGCAGATAACGTAGCACTAGCTGGGTTCATAGAGTGGAGAGCCAAAAGTGGAACCATCAGTAAGGCTGGGACATGGAAATTGTATAGAAGTACTGTTAAGCACTGGAAAAGCAATCCAATACATTACTATAATCTCCAGTAGGAGATTAGGCGCAGGAGGTAGGGCAGGGTGTCCAATTGTAGGGTTGGCGGTTTGATCCCCGGCTCCTCCTGTCGAAGTGTCCTTGAGCAAGACACTGAACCCCCAGTTGCTCCTGATTTGGAAGTCGCTTTGGATAAAAGCGTCTGCTAAATGTAATGTAAATGTAAATGATCAATGTGATCAACAATTCAAATAGAATAGAACGAATGAATGAAGTGAAACAATGTGGTGATGCAGTCTGATTTTCTGAAGTCTATTTTTGACCTTAGAAATAACAGTTGACAGAACTATTGGAGCTTAAAGTCCTATTAGTCTGGATCAATTGGTCCAATTAGCTTCTAGAACATCTTCTAAATGGACCTTATTCTGTGATCGTTCTCTCAACCACATGTAAAATGATTCTATAGATCATACACTGTATATGATGCACTTAACAAGCCCAATTTTGACAGATGCAAATGTGATGTTCAGGCATGCTTTCATAAAGAACTTCTTGTGTTTCCACCTCAAAGATCTTATTGAGAAAGAAATACATATTTAAGCAAATGTATATTCCATAAATGTTAAATATGAGATTTAGAAGTGCAAACATTTGATAATGAAAGTTGGAGAATGACCAAAGATATGTTGCACTCGCCTAACATAGCATGAGGAGAGGGGGAAAATTTGATGACACAAACCACTGCCTTCACTTCTCTCTTAAAGATGGTTATCTACTGTAAATCAATAGACCTCCTCACTATTGGCATGACTGGGAGCTGACTCAGCCTAATTACCCTCTGGTCCAACCTTTAAATCACACGAATGAGAACAAATAAATAATGACCGGTTAAAGTGCCGCTGTCTTATCGCTTCCGTCAAAATCGGCATGCACAAATGAATTGTAAATTTATGGAAATGCAACAAGCGTGAGAGGAGCGTCTTGCATTTTGGGTGACAAATTGAAAGCAGGGGAACACCCGAGAACTGTCTGCCTGAGTGCCATGCAAGACAGTTAATCTCTACACTGTCCTGGGCCACTTAATTCCTACTGAAATGTGGCACACATTCCCCTCTCCTCCCTATTCCCCATGTTCTTTTTCCCTTATCACTATAATTTGGTGTGCACTGACAATTGGAAATTTGACAGAGCTATTGACAGTAGCTATTCCACAGTGGGCTAATAATTTCAAGATTTCAGACAATGAGGGGAATATTAAAAAGGATTGTACTGTAGCCTGAATAGAAAAATACAGTAATGACAAGTAAAATGACTGATAGTATGGAATATTACAGCACCATCACCCCAGGAACTTTACTTTAATTTATTTCTGTTCACAAAAGGATTCGGATTTTTCAATTTTAAGCTGAGAGATAGAGACAACAAGTAAAAATCTGAAAAAAATGTAATGCCTGCCAGAAGACTTATGACCTTTGTCTAGTTTTTATAGGGCAAACCTGCACTAACAATGTCCATCTTAGTGGAAAAGGAATCAGTTGACACCAGCACCTCCTTAGCTTGACTTTGCATTGAAGCATTGACTTCATTGTTTTTATTTTCATATAAAATTAAAGGTGTAAAACCACAATTTGCTGTTTTAAAGATGATTAGTTAAAGTACGATAAGTGAGTTAGCTTAGTTTAGCTAATGGTATCAATCTTGTCATCTTTCTGTAAGAAAGCAACTTTTCTTTAAAGGTTTATTAGAAACAAATTAGTCAGCCTGACATTACTTATATCAAAGCCTGTTTCTCTAACATTCTGCTTTTATTTGTGGTGTGTAGAATGACTTCCACACAAACCTCAAGGTCTCCTTGTCTGCAGCTTTGAGTACAATAACAGCTTGACCTTGTTGTGCTAAAGCAATGGATCTTGAACTTGCAGATTTTCAACTCTGGACAGCAAACTCAATTCACTGAAGTCTCCTTTGTTTTTTTTATTTATTTACACTACCGTTCAAAAGTTTGGGGTCACCCAAACAATTTTGTGTTTTCCATGAAAAGTCACACTTATTCACCACCATACGTTGTGAAATGAATAGAAAATAGAGTCAAGACA
>JAVQJD010026718.1:0-20650 GCA_036023655.1 Nannoperca australis | reverse complement strand
CACACACACACACACACACACACACACACACACACACACACACACAGTGATGAAAACAGATGGTGATCAATACACTGTAGTTAAAAGTATGTGCTTTGGGGTTGATTTCTATTCTGACTTCTGTTTTTTACTCAATAATAACAGAGAATAATGGCAAAAAAAACAACTAACAATATGCTTTTGTCATGAGATAAAATAAATAAATAGTAAATAAATAACTCAACATACAAATAACAGGAACAGCATGAGAACAACATGTATAATGTGTGTTATTGTGAGTGAATATTTCCTTACTTGTCAGGTAGAGGATAGAGTCCAGGACCCCAACAGTAGTCTGGAGAGCAGACTGAAAGTAGTTCCGGTTTGAGGCGGGCTGAGCGTCTCCTTCTAACACTGACTGACAGCTCTTCAGTGCCCTGCCCAGAGTCTCAGTGGGCACCCAGAGAAGAGGAGAAGGACTGTCAACAAAGAGACAGAGAATAAAAGACTTAGCTCAGTAAAAGACATTTCACAAAATGACAGAAAGAAGTCATTCCTGATAGACAAAAAAATATAAGTAATAAGGTAACTTAGTATTTCTGTATGCAAGAAAGGACAAGACAAAGATAAAAACAGAGAGTAAGAAGGACAGCATGTGTAAGCGTTTGTGTATCACATGGTGGGAGAGGAGCAGAGGGCGGCCAGGTGGAGGATGAGGGCCAGACCCTCCAGAGCAGAGAGAGTCTGTGTGGTTTCAGGTTTGTCGCAGTTCAAAAAGGTCAGCAGCTCCTCCAGCCGACTGTTCACCACAGCCCAAACCTCACTGCGAACACGCATGTCCACCTCACTAAAGAAACAGAGACACAAAATCATTTAAATACAGGATATCTGCTGCATTGATTCATGACGCTTTTCTTCCCAGGAACCAGGAGACAATAAATGAAAAGATTACCAAAAACTCTTTTAAATTCCCCTTAAATAAATTACCTACATTTCTATGTCACTATAGCAAGTATAACACTTGAGACTTCGAAATTAAACAGTGGACCTAACATATATCTTTGGTGTATATATAATATTTATACAGTCACTGTGAAATAACAGCAGAAATTACATAAATAAATTATATTAAGAGTAACTCAGCAACGGGTGAGAGAATAATTGAACAAATAATGACATTACCTGTTGTTGTACATATTTGTGATACAACGCACTATGGCATCTTCTGCACCACTAAACCTGACCACTGGGCTACTTCTGAATGTTTATGAACTCACTCTGATAATGTTTTTGTTGTTTTGCTGACTGAACTGGTGGCAGATTTGCAGGATTTCTTGGCAGCGGTCTCTCCATCGTCTGACTTCTTCAACACCATAGCAGCCTCTGCCTTCAACGCAGCTTGGAGAAATCCCTCCGCGCACTGCGAAACGAACGCCGCAGATTTTGTAAAGAGGCGGAGAGAGAAAAGATGTGACAAACATTGTAACAGTAAAAAAAAAAAAAAAGAGGGATTTTAACAGAAGTGTACTTCAGCTTGATTTTCTGTTCCCACGGTGCGTGCCAGCGTCCTGCAGACCTCCGTCACCCGCTGCCTTCTTAACAATGCAACGCTTTCGTAAACTACGGCAACGGATAGCAAGAAGCTGAACAGCAAGCAGAGTGATTCGGTAACCTCTGTCCCCAACTGGACACCCGCTCCTCCGAGAGCACAAACGCACTCGAACATCTGCGAGAGATAGATGGGCTCAAAATGCGAGTGAGAGACACCAGACGACTGAAACACACAGCGAGTCAGGTGCAGCAGCTCCCCATCATAGGGACGTTTCTCATCTGCGTTTGCTGTGTTTGTGTCGGAGTGCGTCTCCAGCAAGTGAAGGTAGGCCGTGAAGAACCCGTGGCCCTGCATCTCAGGAAATCCTCCCAGCTCCACCAGTCGCCTCAGCATCACCAAGGAGATCTTCCTCAGCTTGGTGTTGCCATTGGCCAGGAAGGAGCAAGCCGTCTCCCAGGCCACGCTGACGTCCTGACGGGAGACAACTCCCCTCAGCGCGTCGGTTAGGACACCGATTGTCACAGCACTCAGTGGCTCCAGGGCAGCAGGCGAGGAGAGAACGAGAGGGGAGGGGGTGAGGTACAGGGAGGCACAAACTTGAGAGATGCCGAAGCACTCGAGTGTTACAGGCCACTGGCTCGGTGTGTGGATGCCCAAAGTGTGTCCCTTTCCTGCCAGAATGGCAATATGAGTGTACAGGATGTTGCTGAGGTCCTGGGCCAAAAAGATGAGCTCCTGGGCGAGACGGCTGAAGATGAATGGCGCCCTGGCTCTCAGAGTGTGAAGCAAAGAGCACAACACGGAAGAGACCCGCCCATGGATGATGTCACAGTCTGGAGCTGCTGCCACACGAAGCAAACGCACCACCACCCACCTACTAAAGTCTGAATCAAGGGAGGAATGAGGAGAGGGAAAAGCACACAACAATTATACAGATGGGAATAGAATTTAAAATGTTTTATTTAATATTGCAGCTTTTTTGAAGAGCATCTTGTACCTGTACAGCTCTTTGTGGTGTCCGGGTACTCAGCAGGCTGGCAGGCAGGGTTGGCGAACATCAGAGACGAGGATTTGATTATATGCTGCACAAAGTCCAGCAGCATCACACAGGCCGGCTCTGAACTGGACTTCTTATTCAGCCCTAGAGCAACTGGAAGATGCATAGACGAGAAATTCAATCAATCTAAGACGCGAGGAAATCCAACAAAATGTTGAAAAAAAAAAGACCGAAAATTTACTTCAGGGAGAAAACTAAATTAAAACAAATAAATAAATGTACCAGCACACTTTTCTGATATTTAGCTAACACATATAATAGCTCATAAGGAATAAAAGACTTGCAAACTGCAAGTGCATCAGTCACAACCACAGTGCAAATTGTGGCAAGATGAAAAGTCTAAATATTCATTAGGACATTAAATAACTACCTTAGCAAAAGAGAACGGTAATAGTAAAACAGACAGTCGGCCATAACCTTTAATAACTGAAAGCACAGCAAAGATTCATTGAAAAGACACATCTGTCAGTCTTAACAAGCTGTAATCTACTGCTGTACTGCCAGGTGTTTTTGTTATTGTGTCCACCTCCTCCAGACTCACCGACATCCACATCCGTCAGTATCCTGTCAATGAACTGACAGAGGATCTGTCGAGGTTTCTGCACCGCCTGGTCGTACTCAGCCGCGCTGGCACTGCCAACACCAACATTGTGTAACGTTATTTAGGGAAACATGAACAGCGAAGGGTTTAAATTAACTTAACAAAGTGGCTTGTGCATAATAAAAGAGGGCTCAGTTAAACCTACAGCAGTTTCAGAATCTGACATACTGTTAACAGGTTAGCTTAGCATCCAACTTTAGCAAGTTACTCACCTAGCTAGCTCCTGAAGAGCCGGTATCATCGCAGACATCTCCAGTCCTTCCATTTTTTTTACAGCTCAGTGTTTTGCTATTTGAGCAACTTCTTCAAAAAATAATATAAATGATGCGTTAGGTCATTTTAACCAGCACACATCCTGTCACGTCCTTTCGAAAACTTTCGCTCCAAAATGACGTTTATGTTTTGATACGGCAGCCAACAAGGGTCAAAATACCTAAACATAAACTCGAACTGAAAACTGCTCTCCCTGGCGAAGTGTGTGCTAATTACTTACAATAAAAGTAAATACCAATTATACAGTAGTGAAAGAAGTATAGTAAATGCTATATTACAGGTAAATATCATCTGTTCAAGATTCTACTAGTGTAAAAGTAAAGAAATATTAGTATCAACATATATTTACTAATAGTAAAAGTTCAAATGATTTAGAATTGCCTGTTTCAGAATAATAATTTATTAATGGATAATTACTGATGCATGAATGTGTAAGCATATATACATTTTGCAACTATGAAAATACTTGTATTATATATTTGTATTCATAATCTGAATCTGCAAATCTTAAACTAAAGCCTTAAAATAAATGTAGTGGAGTACAAAGTACCATAATTCCCTCTGACATTCAGTGGAGTACAAGTAAAGTGGAAAAAAATGGACAAGTACCTCAAAGTTGTACTTTAGTTCAGACAGTACTTGAGAAAAAGTTACCTTCCACCACTACACACTTACATATACAAATGGGTTACTTTTACATGTTATGGTATTTTAGGGTGAAAGATTGTTTTGGTTAGGTTGTTTATTTCAAAATCACATCAGAGTATTTAGAGATACTGAAAGAGTCATCCAATAAGAGAAAAGCCTACTTTATTTGTCTGTTTTATAACATAAGGATCACATCCATTGCTGTTGTATCTCTCAGTATCTCTGAATCAACATGGATTTGTTGCTTTTCTGCCTGTCTCATTGAGAATAAAATATAAAACAGACTAATAAAACGTTTATGTTTCAACAAGAGTATAAATATCCAGTAAGATGCAAATTAGATTTTTATAGATTCCTTTTAATAATTAAATAGCAATATTCAATGCACAACATTTACAGTACGACATATGATTCTGCTTTACCTTCTGCTGTATCTCCTTGTCTAGTTATACAGCAAAAGAAGTAAATAGATGTAATGTACTATTAAATATAATATATCAAAGAACAATTAGGAGCTTGTTCTATAAAATCACAGATAAACAAATGCAGAGGGTCGCTGATGAGAAATGCTTTCCAACTTAAGGTGGGCTGAAGTTGATTTCATGAAAAGAATAAAAGAGAATAACAGACTGTCATTGTTGATGGTGTGTGTGATCACAGGCAGGTTAAAGGTCAAAGAAAACACAGAAACAAAACGTATAATGGGGGTTGTTTCCCAGGTGGTTTGTTCATGTTCTGTTTCAGCGGTTGACCTTTTTCAACCCGTGGCCCATGAGGCTGGCAAACAGTGTCAGCACCATCTTTGGATTCACTTCCACCAAATCGTCAGGCAGTGCATAGACACGAGCTCCGATCTTACGAGCCAATGAGATCGCGTACCTGGGAGAGGAGCAGGGAGAGAGAGAGAGAGGAGTTAGAAAACGATGATCTGGTGACAAACAAAGACGCGGGGTGGGAAAAAAAACGTTTGAGATGTTGTCTTTTACTTGGCGTTGTTGAGTTTATCCTTATCCTTCAGCACTCCTTTCTTCTCTCCTCTCTTCACCATGTCCCACTTGACGGTACCGGGAGCGATGGCGTCTATCAGGTCAATCACTGGCAGGCTGGTGCTGATCAGTTTATCCTGAAGAAAACAGGAAAACAGGGTCAAATGCATGCAGTGTTTACTCAAATACACCATGCACCCACACACACACACACACCTTGAAGCTGCTGATCTGTGTGTCCTTGCGTTTCTGACTCAACGTGGTGTTGACCCAGTTGAGGATGATCTGATCTCCGACCTTCTCTCCATCACCCAGATCGGACAAAACCAGCACTGTATACCTGAAGGATCACATGCAGGATAAACACTGAAACATGGAATAGTTGTACCCAAACCTCTTTCCCCAAAAATATATTACAGCAAGTGGCATGTCCCACCGCCTTGGACAGTGTTTGTACCTCCTCATCAGCTGCCAGACCAGCGCCAGGGTGTGCATTGGACTCCCGTCGTTCAAGTTTTCTCCTCCGATGCCCACCAGAGAGAAGTGAGCGACGTCCCTGCCCAGCTCCACCGCATAGTTACAGTTCTCCAGCTAGGGCACGTGCAGAAAAACACAAAAAAGAATAATGTTACGTTCCTTTTATTTTGCCATCAAAATGTTTTGTTGAATGTTATTTTGTGCTCACCAGCTTTCAGTTTCTTTTATGTATGTGCATACCTTCTTCATATTGGCCCCCAGGACGGGATAAGGCGGCTTGTTGACTTTCTTCCAGTTCACAGGCACATTAACCTTCTCAGAAAGCTGCAGGATCACCAAACCATCACACAGGTCGCTGCAGAGAAAGAGAGCACAAGTTTCGAAAGTGCATCCGAATATACTCACAAGAGCACATGAAACACATGTAACATATATAGACGGATAAATAAATTAAAACTAATAGAAATCAACGGTAAGTGTAAAACTTAACAAATGTCTTCAGCAGAGTATTAAAAGAGGACACTGGTGTTGCTTCCCTTACTTCCAAATTTTCCAGATAACAAATGTCCAACTATCCTCTCTCCTCTACCCTCCTTACTGGTTATACTGGGCACCAGTCCACCCCTCCAATGGTCAGTCCACACTGACCAATGACATACCAGTACAGGTGGTTGACATATGGAGAGACGCCCAGAGAGTTCATCCAGTTTCGAAATGTTTTCTCTTCTCTGGTCTCAGCTGGAAAGACATGAAGACATGATTAACACCATCATATTCTCTACCAGCTGTTCCCATAGAGGTACAGTTAATATAAAAACTTGTCACTCAATTTCTTGGACTTTTTATGTGTGTCTGCGTCTCACCCTCTATGTGTGCAGTCTCTATGCCGTTGACCTGATCCTTCTGCTGAGCAGGATGCATGTTGAACAGGTTGGCCACAAAGGCCAAGTTGAGTTTGCTGTTTCCAGATGTGACGTCATGAGGAGAAACAAACTGTCTGCAGTCCAGCCGCGCCGCCTGTTGCAGCATCAGCTCAGCCCTTTGGTCCAAATCAGGCTCCTTCACACACACACACACACACAAAACAGACACGCATGTACGTGCATAATCATGCCAGAGTCCAATAGGAAGGTCACTTCAAATAATACAATTTTAAAGGTAAAACAAAAAAATATATACGACCACATCTTACACCAAAATAAACCCTTAAAAGTAAATACTCAGTCTATCATATTTATATATCAGATTCAAAAGTTTCCCATTTACATTTGACATTTTCCACATTTCTCACTGGGGTTTGAAAGCTTTTCAACAACAAACTGACTCACATTGATGCCGCTCATGTCAATTTTGACGATCATTTTGTAATCGTTCTCTGCGTGGAGAGCAATCTGGTCCAACAGGTGGAAGTAGGCTTGCGAGTCCTACAGTGGTACAGTACAGGAAGGGGTTACACTCGTGTGGGTTTGTGTGTGTGTGTGTGTGTGAGAGAGAGAGAGAGTGTGTGTTCCGAAGGGCACCTTAATATCTTCACTGAAGTTGCTGATGGTGTTTGTTCCGGCGTTGCGTAGATGATGGTTGACCCAGCGGAGCAGCAGCTCCTCAGGGGAGAGAGACATCAGATGGTCCAAATTCTCCCCATCTCTCAGAAGGCTAATCAGACCTAGAGACACACGTGCCATTAGTCTTATTGTCCATTGCTTTCGTAATAAATAAATAAACCCATTTTGCATCATTGCTTTTATTACTACTGTATCACTGCAGAAAGACAATGTCTCTTCTGTTGAGCTCGACAGTTCTCTCTTGATTATGGAAACAATAGTTTACATAATGGGATCAGATTAATGAAAAGTGTTAATACTTTTAATTTCCTGATCTGATGAAGACCATGTGATATGTTTGAAAGCCCCCAACAAGCGAGTAAGTTGAGCTTGAGTAGAGATTATTTTGTCAGCGATTCTTGTGTTGATTCAGCCTTAACTTTTAACAAAATAAATATTTAGAACATTAACCTAATTCCAACTAGTGTAACTGTGAAGTTAATGTGTGTGTGTGTGTGTGTGTGCTGACCTTCATTCCTGCTGATTTCTATATCAGCAAAGAGGCCAACCTTGATAATCTGCCAGAGCAGTCCCAGGACCAGATGGGGTTTCCCTGCCATCAAATCATGGGCGTCAATGCTCACCACAGTACAGCCGATTGCCGAGGCTGAGTTCAGAGCCAGGACCAGATTCTCCTACAAATGCAAATCGATTGTATTTCTATGTGTATATTGTGGTTTCCATTGCTGTAATAGCAAATGCAGAACTCTAATCAGATCTATACTTAGAACTGTTACTGTCTCAGTTGACATATGGACAGTACTAGAATTGATTACAACACAGGAATTGTTTAGTTAACTTCTTAATAAAACCAAATAAATTCTACTATTTACAAGACGTTTCCCCAATAAGTGAAGAGTTTCTTACCAACAACAATTAAGTTTCCAGTACTTTATCTGTTGTTGTTAAAAGAAATACCTTGACATTTTGGGAAAAATGCATCCAATAACTAATTAACACAATATATCTTGCTTTGTGCAATAAATGAAGTATAGAAACTACTATTTCTGGAGTCTCAGCTGGTTGCCAGGCAACAGCACAGTGACAACACGACCCCAGGAAGTCACTGCACCCAGCCAAGAAAGAGTCTGTCACATAACTCCCCCATGAAACCACAAAATGTTTTTTTTATACTATTGTGATATTTTGTGAGGTTTAGGTTTGCTGGTGGGCATGTTATGTTACCTTTGGACAGAACCAGGCTGCTTACCCCTGTTTCCAGTCTTCATGCTAAGCTAAGCTAACAGGCTGCTATGAAAGAGTTAGCTATTGATCTTCTCATCTAACCTTCGGCAAGAAAGCAAATGGGCAAATTTCCCAAAATGTCAAACTATTCCTTTAGTTGATAATACAACTTGGTTGCACGCATGATCACGTGTGTGCCTGTACGTGTTACAATGCACAAAACAGTTCTTAGTGTTTGCAGTGACTGGGTGTTATGGATTTAGTAAACCAATCAAAAGCTACTACTCACTGTCATTTTGAAGGTAGCAAGTTTCTTAGTGTTGATGACTCTTTCGTCAATCGTGTCAGGCTGAGACAGGTTGATCATTTTGCTGAAAGAGAGCAAGGAGTGCGAGAGTGTGAAAACCTTAGTGAGCGAAGTGTGTAATCTCAGATTTTCCGAGATCCGTTAAAATCTACTCTCTCTGCCAGGTGGTTAAACACAAGAATGAAAGTGAAGGAGGAGGAGGAGTGAACCACTATAAAAACTGCACTATAAAAGGAATCAGTCAAAACTCCCATTCGATCATTTTTATTTGCAAAGAATTATGGGAATTAATTTAATAGCATAGAAGGGGTACTTGAGATAATAATATTAAAGTTTATGCTATCAGACAGCCCCCAAACCTGCTTGTTAACTTGTGTGTGTGTGTGTGTGTGTGTGTGTGTGTGTGTGTGTGTGTGTGTGTGTGTGTTACCATCACAGGATGCCATCCCGGACAGAGGTGAAGAGGCTATCATCGTCGGGGTTCATGGGAAGCATATGTTGGCAGTCTGGATCTTTTGCCAAAGCTTTGTTGATCCAGTGGACAAATGCCACCTTCTCCTCATCTAAACACACACACACACACACACACACACACACACACATTAGGATGTGTCAGGGCTGAAACTGTAAATCAATTAGTGGATTAACAGAAAACAAATCAGTAACTATTTTGATAATAGATGAATTATATTTAAAGCAAACATTTACTGAAGGGATTTCCCACGTTACACCAAAATCACAGCCATATCATTAGTGTGTGATCCTATTCAGCTGACAGCTGTCAAAATAAATCTTTATTGCCGTTTGAACATATTTTTCAAGTGGCAATAAAGCTGGTCACAGAATCTGATGAGTCACTGTACATGATATAACACCTGCTACCATCTCTGTTTGGATCAAGAGGCACAGATATAATGGAAAGTGTTTTCAAGATTACCGGATATTTCTTTTTCTGTATAACATATGCTTAGTTCTGTAACTTGAAAGGAGCTAACTGGAGCTAATCATGAATATGAACTCATAACACAATGCAAACCAGAGTAGGAGTGCTGCGTTCCCTCGCTGGAGTTTCCTGACAGTCCCCCGAAGGAGCGGATCCCATCTCTCCTTGTGATGGTTTTCCGAAACGTCTCGCTGAACTCCTTGCTCTTCAGCTCCTGGTAGATCTGAACACGGACAGGCTGTGTTACTCCGTGTGCGTGGGTGGGCGAGTGAGTTCACACATTCGCTCGCAATCTGCGTCAGCACTCACAGAGACGAATTCCTCAAAGCTGATCTTCTCGTCCTTGTTGGTGTCTCCAGCGATGAAGGCCTCCATGATCTCGCGTACCTTGTACCCCGGCAGGGAGAAACTCGCCTCTCTGAACAGCTCCTGGAGCTCAAAGTCGCTCACGAAGCCGCTGTTATCAATATCTGAACACACACAGAAACGCGCACACACATGTAGTAAATCAATTTGCTACACAAATTTGAATCTGAAAGTGATGACCTCAATATTTATTGGTAAATATCACACACAGATGATAAAAGCAAAGACAAACACAAATCTGGTCATTCTTCATTAACACGCCTTTCCTAATAGCTTTTCTAATAGATTCCAGGAAAGTCATTTGGTACTGATTATGAAGAGAATAAAGACTGATATTTGAGTTTAATTAGTTAAAAGTTATTGCTTTATAAATAGTTACTGCTCCATTTAAACCCACATTATAACATTTGTCAAATCTTTGACTTGTGATGAAGTGTTCGGTGGTTTACGTAGAAAAGGTTTTTCTTTTAGTTTTTTAGCCACATTGTCTGTTGGTCAGTCCACCACTTTGGTCCAGACGGAAATATCTCAACAACTGTTGCATGGATTTCCCTCAAACATTGTGCAGACATGCATGGTCCCCAGAGAATGAATTGTAATGACATCCTCTGACTTTTTCCCTCTAGTGCTTACATTTATATCACCACAACTGCTAAAGATCAGAAACAAATGTTGGACCTCAACTTTCATCTTGCTATGGGTCAGATTTATCGTTACAGCCTCACTGACCTGTCAGATTTAGGCTTCAGACACCTTGGAGGGTCTCAACCCCCAGGGTGGGAACCATTACTTTTGGTTATGCAAGAAAGTAATTGGAATGAATTGTTCCTATTAAACATTGCTTCCATTTTACCTTAAATAAAAGACCAAATCACAGGTCCCTTGTAAGAATTTACAGTTTTCTTTGTAGTTCAAAGTTCTTTTGTAGGAAAAAAAAAAGTGATTTTAAACTGGACAAAATCTCTGTCTCACCCACCTGTTTATCTTTTGTGCTTTGTATTTATATATTAAAGTGTAAAATGCCTTATTTATATTTATATTATATAAATATATATTTATATTATCAGCATCTCTTTTTAATTACACATTTATGATGATTAACTGATACAATCTGGCAACGTCTCATAATTACGCTTGCCTCACACACACAAAGTACATATGTTCAACAACTTTGGCAATAATACATCTCTTTCATAAGAGTCACACTTTATGGTCCGGCTGTAAAACTTTAAAGCGTAGGTCGTAGGTTCGGGCCAGACGTGTGAGTGTGCGTGTGGGTTTGAAACTGACCGATTTTATTAAAAGCCTCTCTGAGATCTTCCAGGTCCTCTCGGGAAATCTGTGTGACATGATTCTCCATAGTATCTTCTGCTTTGTCTACCTGAAACACACACACACACACACACACACACACAAGCACAAGCACAGTTTCGGATCATACTGGTCACAAAGTAGAAGCTGATTCTGCAAGATTGAGCAATGTGTCGACTCAACAAAGGAGCAGTGGTGGAAAGTAGCTACAGTACTGTACTTTCTAAGTACTGTGCTATATTTCTACACCACCACATTTCAGAAGGAAATATAATACTTTTGACTCCACTACATTTATCCATCTGCTGCAAGTTTTGCTTTACATAGTACTATAGAAAATAAAAATAGAAAATACAACGCACTGTTAAAGATTAAACCAACCCTTTTAGGTTTGTGACCTTAAAACTATAAAACGTACGTATGTGCAAGCAGTTTGTTTCAGATTTTAGGAGTTTTAACCACATTTTAATTATTTTAGTCCAAAGAGGTAAAATAGTCCAATGTTTCACAAAAAAAACAAAGATTAGAGAAAAATAAAAATAAAAATGAATAGAGATTTATGTATGAAAACTTAGTTTTTTTTTTGCTTACTTTTTCTCACAACCCCTGAGGTTAATCTGGTGACCCCTAGGTTGGGAATGAATCAGAACTAAACGACAGAACTGTCTCTCTCTCTCTCTCACTATCTCTCTCGCTCTCTCTTTCTCTTTATATATATATATATATAACTAGTTCTACCTTCAGCAGCAACAACAGTAAAACCTTTTGATACATCAGTATTCATCTAATAAAGTCATAAATAAACTTTATCAGTCACACAGGAGATCATACTGCGCAGTGAGTGACTTTTACTTTTGATACACGGAGACAGAGTACTTTTACATTGTTGTATTGTTACTTTCACGGAAGTCAAATTTCTGCAAACTTCTTGCACCACTGCAAAAGAGTGGGCGAACTCATACATTTACTGCAGATGTAGAGACTTAAAATCATTCAACCTCAGAAGCATAACAGGAGAACAATTAGGAAGTGTGGTTAGTTATATACTGGAATATGAGTAGCCTTGTGATTTCTGTCAGCAGAGCACTGACATTCCTTTATTCTGCCACACATACATGCACATTCACACACCTTAGGCTCCTCATAAACCCCTGAGGTCTTAGCATTTTACATTTTAATTATCCCTTTGGCATTTTCCTTGAGGACACGGCAAAGGAAAGACAACATGAGATCAGAACAGAGACAAGTACCTCCATAAGAGTCTGTGTTCCCTGCCAGCCCCGTGTTGAGTTTTACAGTAAGTCTCTCGGTGCGGTACAGGAGTCGAATCTGCCACAGCTCTGCGAGGCTTCAGAAGCTGGATCCCGGAGAGGCTGGAGAGTTGGTTATCTCTCCAAGGAGGAGTCACTCAGGAGAGGCGCAGGGTGGACCTTTGGCCTGCCTGGACCCTGGGACAGGCGTAGTCTGACAGTTAACATTTAACACGACTGTGTCATCGTGTTATTGTCTACAGAAAGTTAGTCTCTTTCTGGGCAATTTATTTGCAGTTAAAGTACATATCTGACGTACAGTGCAATGCACAAGACATACTGTGGCGACAACAGTAAGAACGGAAGCTATAAATGAAAAGCATAACCTAAAAGAATTTAAAGGAAAACACTAACAATGTCAAATTCACCCTCTGCTATGTCCACATTTTGGCGGTAGGTGCTTCTATGGTGTCCTTTTTTGCCCTGAGTTGAACCTACCAGCCAACTCTTTAAAACTTTGCATTCATGACGACTGACCTTAGCTTAAGCCCGAACCAATGCCCTACACCTAATCTTATCCATGGACAGTTCAAGTATTCACTTTCTTGCCAAGAGTTAGATGAAAAGATTGATACCACACTCAATGTCTGTGTCTGTAGCTACAACCAGGAGATGTTAGCTTAGCTTAGCTTAGCATAAAGCCTGTAAACAACTAGTGTGGCTCTATTAGGGCGCAGTGACTTCCAGGAGTCTCCACAGGTTGCCTGGTAACTGATGCCCAGGATTATTTCCTGGGCATCAGTTATTGTTCAGATTTTGTTATCACTGGACAGAGTGGCTGGTGAGTTAACCACAGTATATTTTATTTATACTATTAGTGGTCTAAAAACGTTCTTGGCAAGAAAGAGTGAACGTGTTTCTGAAAATGTTTGTTTAGCGACTGCACGCAGAAGTTTAGTGGTGCCTGTGAGGCTCAGCTCAGGGCAGCTCGGTATTTCATAGCAATTTTGTATTTGGGATGGAGGAGTCTTTCCATCATGGTGCTTTTCTTAAACGGTCCGTGCTCACATTTTGCATTTGTGTCCAACATGTTAAAAACATGAGGCCTGTGTTTGCCTGCACAGCTTACCTCACTGCTACACAATGAGCTGTAACCTGAGGCACAGAGCCAACTGCATCACTTAGATTAAACTGCCCCTGTTCACAGCAACACTGCCGCTTTACTGCAGCGCTCATTCTTTATTCCCACACACACTAATGCTTTAAGACAGTAGTAGATTATGCTTTTTTGTTTTCTTGTCTATATGTCTTTTTTTATATTAAATCTTAAGACAATTGCTTGTCATGCTCTTCTTAAATCAGTGAAATTTGATCTGTATGTTTCCTCCAGGCAAAATCTTTTTGTAGCTACAGTACGTTAGAGTTTGCCAACTATACGTTGTATAGCAAAGTCCACGTGTTTGAGAATAGTCAAACTTTAATGAAAGGAAACAACAGAAGTAAGGGGCTTACATTCAGTCACAGGCAGGCTGAAGGGCTTAGAGTCGGGAGCAGGGCCAGTCCGAAGTAGAAAATCAGCTTGTTGCAAACTCAGAATCAGTTCTGGTCCCCTTTCGTCCTTATTCTCCTTTTTCAGCCCCTCCTTTTCACTTGTCGTCTTTTCTATTAACTCTTTTCTCTCTCCTTACCTCTTTGCCTCCTCTCCTTTTCTCTGTTTTTACCTGTCAGCCTCTCCTCTCAGCTCTACCGCTGCTCAAACAGACACAAAGTACCATAATCAGCCGAAACCAGGACACAGGACTGTGCAAAATGTGTCTCTTGGCTCAGTCAAACATACTAAAGACATTGTTATACCTCTTCACCACAAGATCACACTGAATCTAAATGCTACCCTCGAATCCAGACACATCCGGGGCTCCATCTTTCTATTTCCCCCTTCTCCGTCTTTCTTCCTCCAGACACCTGATCAGCCCAGTTTCACTCTGGGACTCTGAGGTGTTCTCCGGTTACCCTCTCGTCCTCATTGCTGGTCTCAGGTAAGCGCCGCACCTCCAGCCGTTGATGTACCATGCCACGGTTATGGTTGTGGACCCTGAGCCAGGATCAGTTGTTGGGGTAAAAATGTAACAGCAAAGACTTTCTCATAAGCCTCCTGCATTATTCACCGGCACCTTAGAGCGCATGCGCATAAAGGCGAGTAGGGTGAAAACCACATACATGCATGCACACAAACAGACCTTCAAAGAATCTAAATAGTCTCAATATGGATACAGAGCTTTAATGAAGCAGGTATTTCTACTCTAGCATCTAACATCATTGCCTTTATGAGCATATATCCTAAAAATATTACTGGTGCAGACAAATGCTACTACTAAGATAAAATTGTGGTATCAGTATTATTACTGGAGTTAAACGTCTTTAATTTAAAGGATCATCATACTTCTGTTGCCCAGGCTGGTTTTCATTTGAACCGTAACAATTTCCAATAACAGCAAAAAGGAAATCCAGGTGTTCAATAGCTAAATGTGAGACATCCTGTTAGAAACACACAAGGAGGAAGCCCTAATAGTCGAGACCAACTTATTATGTTCACTGAAAAGGTTATTGGGGTGTGTGTTTTATTGTAAACCTGAAAGGCTGGGTCAAAACAGGGAAACATTCACTATCCAGCGGTGGAAGAATTCTTCAGATCTTTAACTTATAAAGTAATATAGTCACAGTGTAAAAAAAAATTCTACTTAATCAAAAGTATGTACGAATTTTTACAAATGTACAATAAAAATAGTTTCATGTACAGCATAGAAAGTTAAAGTCCTCTTTCTGCGGCCTCTGTCAGTGTTATTGCGTTTACACTGTAATACTATGTTACCAGCTTTTTGATTACTGCATTAATGTGTAAGAAAGGTTTTCTTATTGTACCTGGTTGAGATGTACCTCATTTTATCTATGTTATTTAGCTGGGTAGTTTAAATTAAGGTATTGCATAACAATGATCATCGTCCTCTATTGTATGTTCTCATTACAGGTTTTAAAAGTCTCAATATGCAAAGTAACTTTAGCTGTCAAACAAATGTAGTGGAGTAACAAGTAAAGTATTTCCTCTGAAATGTAGTTGAGTCGAGTTGTACCTCAGAAGTCTTATGTAATTGAGTAAAATGTATCCATCTGTATGACTGCCTCTTTTTTATTTTATTTTATTTTTTTCTGAATTCAGTGCTACAGAAAAAAAGCCAAATAAAGGCCTTGTAGGTTTTCAACTTCATACACTGCAAAGCGTGTTTTGACATGACTCGTTTGTTGTCAATGATTCACTGGCATTTTTCTCTCACTCTCTCTTTCAAAAAAACACATACAAGTATTAAGGAAGTAGTGTTGTGAAATAAATAAAACAATATAGTCAAATAGAACAAAGAGGGCCTATGGTGATATGAGCCTTATCACAATAATAAAGTGCAAAGTGTACAGTTTCTGTTCTTTCTTGTTTTTCATTCATCTCTTATAAGTTTGTAAATGTATTGAAAGTGCTGTACTTAAAGAGCCTGTAATTTTGAGGTGCTTTCAATTTCATGTTACTTCAGACTATCACTCCATTACGTTTGTCTGATATGTGTGGGTTTTTTTTTTCCAATGACAAAAAATAAAAAAGTTATAGTGGGAAAATACAATACAGAGAAAACGCTGGGGGGCGTGTCAGCTGTCACAGGTCACATGACCCGGAAAATGTGGGGCTTAATTCCTGTGCTGGACTGTTCTCAGCTGCTCAAGCTCTGCCCTTCGCAGTGCAAACCCACCGTCTTCCCCGTCACGACCCCCGCGCCCCGGGCGGACTCTCCTCATCGCGCCATGTCAGGTAAGACCCACCGGGGCTCCGCCGACACACGCAGCCGCCGCACTGTCACCTCAACGCGGCCGCTCTGGACCGGACCGGGGCTGCGCGACGTGCCCCCCTTCTCCGGGAATATCGCGATCTTATTAAACGCTGCAGAAACCACCAGCTGCGGCACTCGCTGCTCTCCACGTGTGGACAGACACGATGAGGGAAGTGGTTTTAATCGTTAGTGCCGTTACTGATGTGCACATTTGGGCTGTGATGCGTTTGATTTGATGAGTTGCTGCAGCGGTTTGGACCACGGTAAAGCTGTCGAGCAACAAAAAGAGCACATCCGGTCACAATTTTCAAAGTCAAACAGTTTTGAATGCAACTAGTGTTGAGTAACACAAATTGTGTAATTCTGTTGAGAAAGAAAATGCTATAATGTTCCTTTTTATTAAAAAAAAGAAAAAAAGAAGCACGTTAAGAATGGATTTTTGTCATGTTGTCTTGTACCAATATACGTCTGGGTGTCATGAAGTGGGCAAGTGGAACTCACTTACATTGCATTAACAATATTAATTGTTTATACATGTAAACCGTAGGTGATTAGCTTAGCTTAGCATCAAGCCTGAAAACCTGCTGTTGGCTGTAGCTTCATATTTACAGTACAGACAGGCATTAAAGTTAAATAAGCATATTTCCCAAAATCTGCATTATTACACAATCTTCAGACCCTATCTTTAAAAAATGTTCGCTTTATCAAATTACAGACAGAAGCTGTAACGATTTCCTTTATTTTGATAATGTATTAATCAATACGTTTTAAAGTATAATTCCATAGCTCATGTGCCCTTTTATTGTGTAAAGAAGACGCTATTTACTTCCGGGGTTAGTGTGGGGTCTTTGATTACCTTGACAAGTTATTTCTCGGTGCGTACGTGCAGCGTGTGGCCTTGAAAGTTTTCTTTTTTTCTAACACTATAAAAGTCCCACAGTAGTGTCGCACCTTTTACTATAGTATTCACTATTAATGTGTTCACTACAAAAACAAAAAAAAATAGAAACGTTACTTCATAATAAAGGATTGATTTGAAGTACAGCATTTTTTTTGCAAGCATCATATTAACAGGAAATTACATACAGCAAATAAAGCTCATATGTTCTTAAATGGCCACTTTACATGCAATATCTATGTATTTAATTTGTGTACAACAATACATTTGACATTAGAATATATATAATACATAAATGTATATTCTCCCAGATTATTCATAATATGATTCGTATTTAAAAATATGTGCACTCACTACAGATCATTATCGCCATTGACTAACATTCGATTTATCAGAATGTGTTATTGGTAAATAGCCGTCCTCATCATTTTGAAACATGTCAGACCCAGAGGTGTAATAGGTCGC
Organism: Nannoperca australis; assembly: GCA_036023655.1. Classification (NCBI taxonomy): domain Eukaryota; kingdom Metazoa; phylum Chordata; class Actinopteri; order Centrarchiformes; family Percichthyidae; genus Nannoperca; species Nannoperca australis. The sequence goes on along the minus strand of JAVQJD010026718.1, from coordinate 2,882 downwards.
GTGGCTATATGTAGCCACAGATAACTCAGGAGGCCGCACAGGAAGCATGTGTCTTTCGACAAGTCGCTTAACAGTTCCTGGAAACAGACCCTAGCAACCGTACACCGCTGCCTCTCCGATCAGGTTTCCCAGACACACCTTGCAACACACACATTCAGCTTGATGAAGACGATCTGCTGGCTCTGGGTCTACTTTCGCTGGACCAGCAACACAGTGTGCCCCATGCTGCAGTTTGTGACTCATCAGACACTGAACTTCACACAGTAAACCTGTGGATGAGTTGGAGGTGCCGGGGCTGGATTCGGTTCAAGTTTGTTATGGAGGAAAAGCGGAATAAGGTGCATTGATTTAATGTAGTTTATCGTGGAAGTTACACACAATGTTGCTTTCTTATTGTTTCTATCTGAAGAAGTTTACACACTTTAGTAGCAAGTGAGTACATAAATGCTACAAAATGTTGGACTTTTGAGGTAATAAAATGGAGATGGGTCCACTGCACAATCTATTTAATTGTGAAGCTTTTATAAACTATCCAGTCTAGCTGTTGTCTTTGACCTCTGAGAGGTCGGTGACACTGTTTGACTGGAGTGAACCTTTACTTGAGTAAACGCAGGTTGTTGCACTTTTACCTTGTGTTGTTCTGCAACAAACGATCATATTTGACACCTTCAGAATTCTAATAAAATGCATTTTGTATCAGAACTGATACTGACATTTTTTAAGAACCTAAAATCTGCACGGAAATAATGCATCATGAGTGTTATTAGCTGTTATTCATTCATTATTCATTTATTTTCAAACAGCCCGGCTTAATGTGCAACACATCCATTTTTAAGCAAATTAGGCAGATAAGTGGGACAAATTACAACTTCTTGGCCTGAGACTGAAACATTTAAGACAAAAGAGACTCATACGATTGTGTGTGTGTGTGTGTGTGTGTGTGTTTCTCCAAGCAGACCAAGCTTTTGTAACCCTAGCCACAAATGACAGCTACGCCAAGGGAGCGATGGTTCTCGGCCAGTCGTTAAGAAACCACAACACCACCAGGAATCTGGTCGCGCTCATAGGACCTCATGTCGCAGAGCCTTGCAGGTAACGCATGTCGTGTCAAATTCCATCCAACACACACACACTGACGTATATGACTCTGTCTTGTGTTGCAGAGATGCACTGCGCACCATTTTTGACGAGGTGCGTGTGGTGGACGTTATGGACTCGGGCGACGTGGCTCATCTATCCCTGATGAAGCGTCCGGACCTGGGTGTAACGTTCACCAAACTGCACTGCTGGACCCTCACGCACTACAGCAAGTGTGTGTTCATGGATGCGGACGCACTGGTGAGAAAAGAACCTGACAAACGCGGAATCACATTAGACTGAACTCTGCGTAAAAAAAAAAAGGGGAAAGGGAACGTGCACCGTTACTGGAGTAAAAGGGTGAACACATACGTTCTTGAACTTTGTTTGATAGATAATAAAAGGAGCCTATTTTAGATTCCATACAGTGATAGAATACTGCAGCTGCATGAAAAATAGCATTGACCTAAAATGCATGTGTTCTCTCCATTTTTGCCTCAGACTTCTGCACTTTTCAGCAAATGACTATCGTGGAAATATTGCTAAACGAAGCTCAATCTATCTCTGTAAGTGACATTCATTTGAATGGATCCAGGTGCTGTCAAACGTAGATGAGCTCTTTGAGAGAGAGGAGCTATCTGCGGCGCCGGATCCCGGTTGGCCCGACTGTTTCAACTCCGGGGTGTTCGTCTTCAAGCCGTCCAATGAGACGCACGAGAAGCTGCTCACGTTCTGCGGTGAAAACGGCAGCTTTGACGGTGAGACCCCAGTGTTTTTATCCCCTTCGTCTCGTGCTTATTCTCGAAAGACTCATTAGAAGTGAGTGTTGAAGCTTCAGAGGCCTACCTATCAAGGCAGCCACACCCGCAAACTCACCCCTCTAAGCCTCAGTGTTTAAACATACATTAAAATAATATTATTCAGATTAATCGTGAGGGGGGCGTGAATGTGTGTTCCAAATTTTGTGGCTAAGAATTTTCTATGAAAACTCCATACAGTCTTAGTCTTTTTGAAGCCAGCGTTTTGTGCACTGGCCTGAAGTGACAGGGACTTGGACTTCCACTTAACTCTCCAACTGTGCAGGATGACAGGTATTCGCCCTGGTTGATATTGGACAGTGTGAACGGTGTGAAAATCATCTGTAGGTGCTATTTGCAACCATGTTTGTAGTTCCTGCAACCCCCACCCCCACCCTCACACACACACACACACACACTCGTACACGCTAATCTTAACGCTGACCCTGGTCTGACCTTGTCCTCGCGCTGCCAGCTCCCCCCTGCTCTTTGTGTGTCGTTAACACACTGCGATGCATATCCCTGCCGCCACGTCGTCATTCACTGTGTGCAGCATCCTCTCAAAGCGTTTTTTTTTTTTGGACTGTGGAACGCACAGTCTGTGGGAATGTACAGAGTGTGTGTGTGTGTGTGTGTGTGTGTGTGTGTGTGGTGTTGACCACTGAGGAATGTACTGACTGGATTTCAACAGCCAGAGAAGAGAGGTCAGATTTGGTAAATTTACAACATGCCATACCGGGAGTTGCTAGCTATCTCTCACTTCGCTCTGGTTTAGCCAGAAATTATATCTAAAACTGTGTGTGTGTGTGTGTGTCTGCAGGTGGAGATCAGGGGGTTCTCAACAGTTTCTTTAACACCTGGGCGACGGCAGATATTTCCAAGCACCTTCCCTTCATCTACAACCTCAGCAGTATCGCCATCTACTCCTACCTGCCAGCTTTCAAACAGTCAGTGCGCGCACACACACACACACACACACACACACACACACACACACACACACACACA
>JAVQJD010026715.1:0-35034 GCA_036023655.1 Nannoperca australis | reverse complement strand
TTACAAGTCTGATGAGACGTCCTGTTGTTTTCAATCATGGTTCTATGCACTTGATGTAAAGCTCTTATTTTTTGGAAGTCGCTTTGGATAAAAGCGTCTGCTAAATGCCTAAATGTAATGAAATGTAATTTATAAAGGAAAAATTCAAATCATTTGTTGGTTGCAATCTGGCTTCCTTTTCTTATCAGTCTTAACTGATTAGAAACGTTCATCGGAAAGGGTTTTTTTAAACTTTTGACAGACTAAACGATTAGTGAATCATCAATAAAATACATGAACTTATTATGAAAATGATTGTCACCCCAGAATAATGTTATGCAACTCTTGGACGCATTGTACAAATACGACCAAATTTAGTTTACCCAAGCACATGGGAACGCCTAACCACCCTACAAAAGTTGAAGCATTTCACTTATAAGTGGCCCTGCAGCAACAGGATACATTTTTATGGCCGGTCTCTTTTCTGCTCACTCCATTCTTTAACAAATGCTTAATGTTCCCTCACGCGGTAATAGATATTTTCCCAGTCTGCCATCTCCCAATCAGTAATGATTGTCTACTACTGTGTGTTTTTTGATGCAGATTGAATTATGATGCAATATGAACAAAATAAATAAATAAAGAGGATCACGTAGGCTTGGTAGACGTGTGCATGCTGTGGGCGCTTTTGAGTTAACAAAAGATAAACATAATAAAAATGGCAAGTTACCCACGGGTAATTATTTCATATTTCAAATACGAGGGGTGTATGCTCACAGCTAAGTGTGACAGTGTCTGTCTGTACATATGTGCACGGGTCACTGCTCACCCTGAGGGAAGGTGGAAGAGTCTGTGATGATTACACATGATTATACACCTGGATGGTTATGAAAATGCACTCAATTTCTTATTTGTGGTCTCTGCGCGGTACTCAAGAGGAAACCAGCCACAGGGAGAGAGCTCCATATCCACAGTACACTGTCTTTGCTCCTGGTCTGATTATAATCTCTGCTGATTAGATTGCCCGCAGTCACACTCAGACAAACCAGGCCTCATGGATTATGAAAAAATGGCCTGACTTTGTACCATTTGTTTACCATTTCAGCATGATCTGGTTCCTCAGCTGTGTCATAATGTGAAAGCATTAGGGTTCAGTGTGTAATGTACACATTTGCTTATCTGCTGAAACAGTGAGCAAGCTCCAAAAGAGGTCGTGTTTTACCAGCTCAGATGCCTGAGGATTTGTGTGTGTATAGGTCTGTGTGTCTGTGTGTCTGTGGGGCTGACTGAGTGCAGATCAGGGTGTGTTGTACAGCAGCCGGACTCAGTTAGAGCTTTCTAGGTCTAAAGGAATGGTTCAACATGTTGGAAATCACGCTTACTCGCTTTCTTGCTGAGAGTTAGACGAGAAGACAGATGCCAATCTCATGTCTGTATGCTAAACATGAAGATACAGCCAGTAGCCGATTAGCTTAGCTATGCTAAGCAAAAGTCACCAAGAAAAAGTCTGGCACATAACCCCTCGAAAAACCACAACGTGTAATTTTAGCACTTTAGCACAGTTTTTGTACACATTAAAAAACTAAATATAGCATGTTAATTAGTCAGATATTGGTAGGCAGATTATGTTAGCATTTGTTAGCTTCTGTTAACCTAAGATAACCAGCAGCTGTAGCTTCATATTTAGCGTATAGACATGCGCGTGGTATCAATCTTCTCATCTAACTCTTGGCAAGAAAGCAACTAAGTGTATTTCCCAAAACATCAAACTATTCTTTAACTCCAAGGGGAATCTGCTAGAAGGAATGTTCCCAGTTTCATTCATTCAAATCCAAAGACGCGCATGAGATGACACATTTTTATGAATCTGGCAGGAGTCTCTAAAGCTCTTCTCTTCCCTCCTCCCACTCTCTACAGTAAGTCCCGAAGGGCAAGTGTTTCCTCTCTCTGCTCATCCTTTCACTTCATTATCTCTCCTCCCTCAGTCACCAAGGACACAGCACCAGCCCTTTCCTCCTCCAACAACAACAAGGTCTCCCAGGTGAAGCATTATGTGTTGTTATCTTCCTCCAACCCTTCCCAACCCCATGTTCTGTATCTCTCTTCATCTCCTCCGCTCCTCCTATTTGTCCCGCACTAGTGGCAGGACACGGGGAGCAGTGATCCTCTGCATTGTAAAACCTCTAACGTGACACAATAAGTAGAAACCTCACGGCAACTGAGGAGAGACTGAGATATCTGTGAGATTAGAGCTGAAAAGATGAATCAGTTAATTAAATCGGTCAATTAGCAGAAATTTGTTAAACAACTATTATTTTAATAATCAGTTAATAGTTTAAGTGATTTTTTTTTCGAGCAAAACTCTAAACATTCTCATGTTCCTGCTTCTCATATAGGAGGATTTTCTGCTTTTCTATGTTTTCTGTTTTATAGCATTGTAAATATAAGAAAATCTCAAATTCCAGCATCTAAGATGTTAAGATTTGCTGCTTTTCTGTGTTTTATATTATTTCAAACTGAAGATCTTTGGTTTTTTGGACTGTTGGTCGGACAAAACAAGATATCTGAAGACGTCACCTTGGATTCTGGGACACTTTAAGGACATTTTTCACTAAAGCAACTAATTAAATGATTACAAAAACAATCAACATGTGAACCTATTAGGAAAATAATAATTAGTTGCAGCCCTATGTCATGTGCTGCTTGTGTTTCCTTCTTTAAGCAATTATCTGCTGTAATTATTCATTCTAATGAAGTTTCAAATGGTTCAAACCTGGAAAAAATGATTTAATGAAATGCAAATGCTTTAAAAAGCATAAAATAACCCCCATGGTATGACTCGATACATTTGATTAGGGACCAATCTGAATTATTGCACATGTTAAAGTTTATTTGCTGCTTCTGAATTCTGCAATTAATGAAAAAAAAGTTATTCCTTACCTCCAGAATATCTTTGGCACAGATGTTGTGTTGGCTTCTTGTTACCTGTTTAAACAGGACAGAGGTGTTAATGACGAGAAAGTCACACAGAAAGTTGAGCCTGACAGATAATCAGAGGGAATTTTGTAACATTTGAGAGCAACAGACACAATATCAACCAGTTATCAACCATACAAGCACACAAAGAAAGAGTTGCTGCTGACTGTGCATACAAACCATATTTGAGCATCAGTACTACAGGAAAGTGCAGTGCGTATCATTTAAAATTCAAATTGAGTACACACTTCCGCACGTTCAACAACAAACGGCCGTGTACTCACACGCACAGTACACGTACTCATTCATTTCTTTCACCAGTTATTGCTCAAGACGTGAACTTTCACATTTCAGTCTCCGTCACAAACATAGATACACACAATACACACTAAAAGAAAATCACCTTCTGCACTCTGCTTCCCGCCTTTTTTCGCCGTAACATTCACAACACAGTGCAGCACTGTACTGTAAACCTTACAGCCACACACACGCGTACAGTAATTGTGAGAGTTGAGAGGAGGCTGTAACTTGTTGATGACTCATATCTTAGAATTCACAGCTGCAGATGATCAGACGGAAGCTGATTCTGTTGCAAGCAACTTTCTGTTTCTATCTGTGTTTGGCAACCCCCCCCCCCTCTCTCTCTCTCTCTCTGTCTGTCTCTCTCTCTCGCTCTCTCTCTCCCTCCCCCACGTTTCTCCTCTTTTCACAATTCAAATTCACCTCGTTGGCAAGAGGGGCCCAAGAACCGTGTTGCTCAAGCATGAAGATATAGGACAAATTGTTAACATGACTCGCACTTCCCCATCTGTGCAACTGTGTGTAGGTGGTTTTCTGTTTATGTGGGAGTGTGTTTTTCTGACGGTGCGTTTTGTGTGAAAACAGATGATTCCCGCTGCACAAATTAATACCCAAAAATTTGGTTTCCTTCAGTTTGTTTCACTTTTTCATCATTCAGAATTTCTTTTTCTCTATGTGGACTTGTCTGATGAATCTTTACCACGTAAACTTACTCTTTCTACTTGGATATGGACATTTTCTGTTTTCAACATTTCCTTTACGCACAATATTCCACTTTTACTATTATGTCAATTTGCTTTTTGTACTTCCATGCCCCACTCTGTCTTCTGTGTCATCTGTGCAGCATAAGTATGCACAGTAGAAAATGTGTGTAGTGCATGTGAGTATGTGAAACTGTCTCTTCTTGCATGCATGACTCACAGGTCAGTGTCTGAGTGGCTGGACTGTAATCCTGCGGATGGAAAACAGTAAGTGTGAAGAGTGCCTGTTACAGTCACAAGGCAGTTATGAGGCCATAGGCACTAAATGAAAAACATAAACACAAACAGGCAGTATTTTGCCTCCCTGTGGCGGCACACGAGTATAAGCCAAGCCTGCTTGCTCAGTTTACACCTAAAAGCCCATTAGTATGGATATTATCATGTGCAATGTCTTTCACACATCGGTACCCACTAGCATCACAGGCTGCGGCACTGGTGCAATACCCTGATGAGTGAAATCCCCAGGGGCCAAACCACAACCCATCATAACACCTGAAACAAGCAGCATGCAAGCCAACTAGACCACCTACTGACCACCTGTTACATTCTTAAAGTATCAGCAATTACTGAAGTTATGCTCATTGTCAGGTTCTATTCAGCACTTACACCTGTGCTGAGAAATCCGAAAAGACTGCAAATGTAATCTTTATGAAGTTAGAAACATAAAACGCACGACTCTGCAGGAACACCCCCCTTATTTCATTTCAGTATTATGATGAAAGAAGGGCAAATCTTATTCTACAAATAACCTGAAGGTGCTCTGTGAACAAACTGGTCACTTTAAACGTGCACCAGTCTCGTGCAAGAACACCATTCACAGACTCGCTCAAGCTGTCCCATTTATAGTGATGCATACGCACAAACATTATCACAACTCTTGATTCTTTGTACATACATTTACATCCACACTCCATGCAGCCTCTCACCTGAGAATATGCGCATCGGAGCAGAAAACAGACAATGGAAAGTTTCCCTTTGCCGACGAGGACAGTAGGCATGGTTCCTGGCTTGGTCAGTCCTCTCCTCCGGTGTCCATGCCAATGAAGACTCGCGTAAAAGAGCGGCGGGTGCGGTGCCCGTCCGTGACGGTGTCGGACCGGCTCTTCGCTCGCGGATGCCGCCGCGCAGCTGCGGGAGAGTCTCTCTGCGTGTCACGGAGGGAGGCAGAGGGCGACGTAGGCGGGCCGGCAACGTCAAAGATGATACACGCGCGGCTCACGCACGGAGATCACGACTCGGGAGAGTGGATCCTAAACGCAGATCCTGTCATAGGTCTTTTCAAATGCGTAATCAGGATGTCACACCTGATGATTTGAAGTTTTATGTCATCCAGTCCAAGTTACAGGGGCGAATCTATAAATTACTGGGCCCTTAAAATGTCCTTTTTTTGGCCACATGGGGGGGGGGGGGGGTCGCAACAAGATGTAAACCCATTTGACTATAGGCCTTTGCTACCTACCTTATAATGTTTATGTGGCTAACCTGTTAGCTAAGAGACAATGAGCAACACTAACAGACATGTTTTTGAAATGAGTTCAGTATTCACTTTCCTGTTAGCTTTGTTTGGGTCTTAATCAACTCCTATGAAAAGTAGGCTACCATTCATTTTAGCTGCTAGCATAAATGCTGCACTATGTTAATCGGCTACTAGTAGAAGTTTTGTTCACAACTAGGTGACGTTTGATTTCCCGGCCCAGCTCGATCTGTTGCATTACACCCAACCTTGAGTTTTCGCTTTGCTCTGTATAAGTGAGCGGTTTCCCCATGAGGTCCAGGAACCAGCAAACAGCTTTAGGCTAAACAATCCCCATTTATTATCCTTATTTTGATTTGAAGAAGCGAGCAAGTGGACCTTGGGTGGATTTTGGATGAGAAATCCTAGAGAAGCTCACAATCCTGCAAAGTCTGGATATCTGTGTATAGTTCAAGGCAACTGGGCAAACTCAGTGTGCTAATGAGGACTTCCTGCTAGGGCTAAAAGCTCTGGAAGGAGCGGTTAAGTGAGTTGTTTTCTTGTTTAGAAAAATGTCATTTATTTTACTTACTTACTCGCCCCTCTGCTTGAAGAATGTCCTCGGGTGACTATAGGTTTCACTGTTTGGATTGTGCTCCCCTGAGGAGTATATGATATGTAGTAATACATGTAAAGATCATCCAACATGTGTGACTGAGAGTATACTGTGGGCCAACGACAAAGTTAAGATGGTTTGCTCCTGCTGTAGGCTGCATGGATTGTGGACACACAAGGAGCTCGCATTGATTTTAGGGACATCATATTCCTTATAACATGTTTAATTGATTATATCTGGAATTCGGTTTGTGCTGCACACCCCTGAGACCACAGTGTCCTTATTTGTTTACAGCACCTGTCAAAGACTGAGCACAGGGGCAGCCCCAGAAAACTGTGAGTTTTGTCTGTGTGGATGGCCGACCAGATGTCGAAACTAATATCAACCTCCAAAGGTATTGAAGAAAGTTACGGAGACAAAATGACATGGGTTTTACAACCTAATGAAAGAGATCAGATATTTAAGTGGGCACGCTCATTTTTTTGTTTGTGGCTTTTGTGTTTCCGTGTTTCAAAAGGAAGTTTCATTCACTCTGCACAGTAAGTGTCTTTTATTAATTGTGCATTGACTTGTGGAAGTGTTTAGGTAAGATGAGCCCGGCAGACACTACAAAAATGAAGACAAAATTGTTGCATTTCAGGGTGTTGACATTGTCAATAAGTGACCTTTGTAGTGAGCTGTTCCTGCAGGGTACGGTGAGGAGAGTGAGACATTGAGACAAAGGTTATTGTTGTTAGATGTGTCAGCACAATTTGAATATTTCTGTCTTCATGCACCAATGACGACATGAGGGGGAACAACTTCTTCAACTGTGCCGGCACACAGAGTCCTTCCTTTATACGTCATTTTTGGTCATTTTGTGAGCAGAAATGTCAAACATTTGCTGGTTACAGCTTCTCAAAGTTGAGGATTTTAAGGTTTTTCTTTGTCAAACATGATAGTAAAAGAAGTGCTTGTTATTTTGCATGAGAGGAGCAGAATATTAGAAGCAGTCCAGTACACCACCACCACCACTAACTATGACCTAAAGTATAGGCATCATAAAAGTAGACTTTAGGGCAGTTGTTTAGAAGAGTTGTTTGTGGCCCCTGATTGTATGTGGCTGTCTGTCTGCTCTTTTCTTTGGACTAGATTCACTCACAGCATTATTACGGTCCTGATATTACAGAAACTAATTCTTTCTCTGAATCTTTCTGTTTTCTTATGCATGGAGAATAGAGAAAGAACAGTATTTTCCGGTGGAGCAGAGTGGAAATGTAGGGATGAACTGGGAACGGAGGGATAAGAAATGCCTGGGGCCGGTCTCCACAGCCACACGGTAGCCCCCTTGGTTACAGACCCATGGCGACAGGACCTCAAAGGTACATTGAGCATCCCTCGACGCTGCCTGTTTAGAACACCGCTGGCCTCAAGAGTCTGCCTTCCTGACAACACACACACACACACACACACACACACTCTATCTCCCTCTTCCTCTCTCTCACACACACACACACACACAGCCCAAACGAGGAAGATGGAGATGGAGAGGTGTTGGGCCAGAGCGAGTGGGCCTGAGCTGTTTCGCCCATGCCTGCAGCTTGCTTTGGTTGCCATGGAGATTCTGTGGGATTTCCAGATTCCTGCAGGTAAAGAGGGAAAAGTAGATCATTTTGTACCACTTTCTAATAAGACACACTTTACAACGCTTATATAAGTTCAAATTTAAACTCCCTCTGGCTGGTGCTAAGAAAATGTTGGTAAACCTTTAATAAGCACTAATGGACTGTTCACTAACTAATGAACCAACACATCAGTTGAAAAAGTCATTCATTATAAAGGTTTTAAACATTCTAATAAGCCCATAGCAAAAGTTAGTAGGTCATCATAAATGATTATAAGTTGCAACACTTTTAACACCAATCTAAATGTTCATTTTAAGTTTTTATGAATGTATTTTGGTTCAGATGCTGTGCAACCTTTTCCCAGAATATCTCTATTGAAGGGGTCATTTTGATTAACTTGAGAGCTAAAAAGACAAAGGCTTATAAGTGATTTATAGAGCATTAGTAAATAAAGAAGCCAGTAATAGAAAAGTTTCACCTTCACATCATTTTCAGAGCCTAAATGTTATCTACACACAAATAAAACCTAAAATCTGTGACTTATGTTTAGATCTGGTAAATGGATTAAATGCTCAGTAACCATTAATATATAGGTGATTAATATTATTAGCAGGAGATCATTGGCCTGTTGCTGACTTTTCAGTTTGATTAGTTTGTATACAGGGCACCTAGGGGTGCCTTATTACCCTGGCAGCATCCGTGCAACACAGTGTACAGTGAGCAGAGAGCCCCACCCTGTGGCCAAAGGGAGAAGTGAATCTTTATACTGCCAGTTCGGTGCATTAGTATAAATGTTTTATTTTTCTCTTCGCCTCAGGACAAACACAATGAGAGGGCTGGATAATGTATTCTTGTTAAATAACACCTCCTCGACGCACACACACACACACACACACACAATGGGCCCCTCAATATCTTCCAAAACAGACAAAAAAAGAATGTGAAGATGATTTGTTAGCCTATCAAATAAATTAGGGCTCCAACTAATTATTATTTTCATTATTGATCAATCTGCCAATTATTTTCTCCATTAATTATGACGTCAGAAAATAGTAAAATAATGCAGATCACAATTTCCCCAAGCCAAAGTTTACATAGTTATGTTGCTTGTTTTGTCCAACCATTAGTCCAAAACCAAGGAAATCCAGTTTATTATCATATGAGACAAAGAAAAGCAGAACATCATCACATTAGAAAGCTGGACCCAGAACATGCTTTCCACGTACAGGGTGTTTCTTTCCCCCTGATCCAAAGCAGGAGCAGGCTGAGAGAGCAGCTAAAAAGAACAGATGTGACCCCACACCACGGGTTACAGCTTCAGCGTGGACACATTTTCTTTCTCAAAATGTTTCACTTGAATGATTTAGATGCCTGAAGGTGTACCAAGTATCCAGGAGACATTTAAATCATTTTGTATAAATCCGGTCTATCAGGTTGGTGAACGACTTCTCTTGGTGTAGACTCGTAACACTGAGATGAAGCAGATCACCGTGGCTCGGTGCTCAAATCCAGCTGTCTCGTCTAAATTCCCCGTCTCTTTTGTTAAACTACGTCTTTAATATGTGTCCTAATTTCAAACATAGTCTCGTTATTGAAGCTGGGGGGGTGGAGGGGGCTCTATACTTGTCTGCTTGCCCCCGTTCCGCTTTTGAATGGAGGCCTGCCCGAAACGCCACAGCTCACAGCAGAGAACGACAGATCGCCTGTGGCGCGGTGATGATAAACGAGAAGAAAAGAAAGATAAAAAAAAAAAGAGCAGGATATGCAAAGCCACGCAGAGGACGCTGACAACTGCTCGGACTGGCTCGTCCCGCTTGTGTGATGTCATCCGACGGATGAGTGGCTGGCGGCTGCGACGCGCATGTATGTATGCAGTCCGCCGCCTCGACGCATCACTAGACAGAGCCGCACTTGACAGCTTGCCAGGTTGGAGGAGAGAGGTGGAGGGGGAGAGAGAGAGAGAGAGAGAGAGAGAGAGAAGAAAAAACAACAACACACACACACACACACACACCATTCAAGGGAGGAAACCAGACCTGCTGAATTTCCACCAGCGCAGTCGAGGCAGAGGGCTCCTGCTCCCGTCGACATCTCGCGCGTCGTTTTCTTTTTTTTTTTAATTCGTGATGTTTCAGCTCTTAACGCACGAGATGACAGCGAGCCGTTGAGATACAACCCCCCCCCCCTCTCCCCCTCCCTCCCTCCCCCCAAAAAACAGCCGCTTTGTTGAACGGGATCTGTTGTGACTGGACATGAATTCGGCGGAACAGACGGTTACGTGGTTGATTACGCTCGGGGTGCTGGAGTCGCCGAAGAAGACCATCTCGGATCCCGAAGCGTTCCTGCAGACCTCCCTGAAAGATGGGGTGGTCCTGTGCAGGCTGCTGGAGCGGCTCAGCCCGGGTTCCACGGAGAAAGTAAGGGCAACACATCCCACCCCCACCCACAACACACCCCACAACACCACCACCACCCCATCCCCTCCCCGACCCGCTCTCTGCACAAGCGACCGCCCGCCCCGCGGCTCGGCGTGTCTGTGTGCTCTGAAACCGACCGCGGTTTGGTGTCTGGCTTCTCTTTTCTGCCCACTGGACCGTGAGGCGATTTCTTTTGTAGGTCACGGCGGTCCGGGTTATTGTCGGCGACAGCAGCTCCACTCGGTTGCACGTAGCCTGCGAATTGTGTCCGCGTGCGAGTGAAAGGCCGTATTGATCCGCGCTAAACAGGGGCGGCATCTCGGCAAACAGAATAACAGATTGATCCCATTTATCGGGGAGCTGCTGGTGCTGTGGTGTTCATTATGAAGGCCTCCCGGTGGGGGGGGGGTCTAAACACTCGACAGATCTGCGCTGTTTTTAAATTCCTCTTTTAATCCACGAGCGATGTGGCCCGTGTGTCAGTGTATTTGGTTACGCACAGCGTGATCGGCCAGGGGTGACTAGCTCTCTGTGCACGGAGCGCAGCAATGAGAGAGCGGGCCGCCGCCATTGACTGCAAAGGCGCACAGACGGAGAGATGGACCCCTCTCACCGTTTAAAGAAACAGCGCGGTGTTCAGGCAGACGCGTAAAGGGAAATGTTTGTTTGTTTGTTTGTTTCCAGAAGAGAGGATGTTCCTCCCAGCTTGACACATTTTCCTGTTAAATGGAAAAACAGGTTCCTCCACCCCCCACACACTGACAATGGGGTGTTCTGTGACATAACCAAATTATGTATAACCACTTGGCACACGAGAGGATGGAAACAACTAGGAAATAGGTGCCTGTTCCTCATGGATGAAATCCAAATCTGTGTGGTATAATCAGCAAACATGTTGCTGATTAAATATATATATATTTCGCGTTTGGGGAGGATTTAATGTGTTTTATTGACATATAATGTAACTGTAGTGCATCTGCCCTGCCCCACAACAATATGTTCACGTTATCAAACTGTACCATACGTTCATCTAAATGGTATGAAACAGCAGAAATTGAGTTACAACACGAATCTAAATCTTTTGTTTTCTACGTCGTGGTTAGAGAAGACCACTTTCTGTAACTGTGAAGTTAAATCTAAACCCGACGGCATCTTCAGTGGAACCCCAGGGACAAAAAAATGTCTCCAATAGATCAGAAGAGACAAAACTATAATTGAATATTTAAACAAAGTGAGTTGATTTTAATAATAACACTACAGCCAGTCAGATACTGGACTTGTGAGGTTCAATCCAGTAGTTATATTCGTGTGTATATACACACACACACTCTTATACACACAACATAAACACATTTTTAATAAAGACCCCAATAATTTGCTTCTTATAGACCAATTTACGTACTGAGAGGTGCTCTCTGGTGGACAAACTATGTAATGGCAACACTTTCTACACATCTTTGGATGTATTGTCCTGGCAGATTTATCTGTCACACTCAAAACACTATCTCTACTTCTGCTGTTACTACTACTAATAATACTTAACATTTTCCTCATGCCATGCTTCTCTCTTTCCCCACATTTACATATTTTGCTCATATTGTAATCAGTAGGGTGTCATTCATTGGCTGGTCATATCTCTGCCACTGTCTGGCCCAGATGTGGCCCTCATCTGGTTCTGTTTTGAGTTCCCATGGCCACACGTCAGTCGTCGCTCTCAGTGTGCGCTGTACTGTATGTACTCCCATCAAAATGGAACTGGGAGGAATCTAAAAGGCAAAGAGGCCCGTTACAGCTAACTGGAAAGAACAGTGATATAGTAGATGTCATCTTTGGTCTGTATAGCACTGGTGACTATAGTGACTGATAGCAACTCCAACTTTCTTTGGGCACACATGCAGTACTGCGGTGACTGAAGTGCAGCCATGGGAATTCAGGACACAACCAGATGGGGGCCACATCTGGACCCTCTGACCAGCCAATGACTGACTACCCCCGGGGTGTTAGAGTCTCCCTACTCATTATTATATAAAGCGCAACACGCAAATGTAAATACGGGGAAAGTGGGAAGCACTGCATGGGGAAAATGTTACGTATTAGTAGTAATAATAGTGGAAATAGTGGTAGTATCTAGAGCTCGACTGATAAATCAGCCAGGACAATATATCGGCTAATGTTAGCTTGTCGCAGATATATCGTATTAGTCTATATGTCCACTGATAAGTAACAAGAAATGTCAGTGCAGATATGTCAGAAACAGTATCTCTGTTACATAGTTTGTCCACTGGGGAGCACTCGCAAGTTTATTTTTCCATTATAAAATATCCCAAAATCACAATTCTTTAATAATAAAATGAAAGGGACCCTTATGAAGGATGTTAATCTCGTGTTTTAGTTTAAAAAATGAATACCGGTGTTGGTATCAGCCTCAAACTATTCTGTATCAGCAGGGCTGTAATAAAAACATAAAATACACTCAGTTGCCAGTTTATTAAGTACACCCAGCTAAAACTAATGCAGTCTATCTAATAGATCCTACCTCCATGAAGGTTATAATGTTTTAGAAGGGTGTAAATTCTACTTTGTAACCTTTTTGGAGGC
Source organism: Nannoperca australis (assembly GCA_036023655.1). Lineage (NCBI taxonomy): Eukaryota > Metazoa > Chordata > Actinopteri > Centrarchiformes > Percichthyidae > Nannoperca > Nannoperca australis. Next base: position 22,330 of record JAVQJD010026715.1, on the reverse strand, counting down.
TGTAGTTTATAATAGTTTATATTGAGAGGCATTCAGTGGTGGAAGAAGTACTCAGATCCATTACTTTGGTAAAAGTAGAAATACAATGGTCTAAAAATACTTCTCTAAAAGTAGTATTAACAAAATGTACTTAAAGTATCAAAAGAAGAAAAGAAAAACTCCTTTCAGAAAGCTATAATATTATACAATGTTTTTATCATTAAGGGATATGTGTAAGAACATTTTAATGTTGTTCGTGTCAACATCGAGCCAATTTCAGGTGCTTTATATACTACTGGGAAGATTAGTAGTACACTACTGCCTCATAGCATATTTTTTATAATGTAAAAAGTACCTTTAAGTGTCAAAAACATGTAGTAGAGTACAGTATGTATCTCAGAAATATAGTGGAGTAGAACTATAAAGGAGCATAAAGTGGAAAAATGTAAGTAAAGTACAAGTCTATCAAAATGACTGTAGGCTACTTGGAAGTGTTTCTAGTATTTTGTCCATCCCATTTACAGCCTATCAGAGGGTAGAACGAATTCCTCTTTATCACTTTAAGTTGTTATGAAACACCAGGGCACCCATAGGCTGCGCCGGCACCAGAGGGGATCCCTATTTGTCAACGTCATTTCCCCTCGACCCAACGCTACGACCTCCTCCTCCACTTCCCCGCCGCCCGCAGGATCTGCGTCCAGCCTCCCGGAGTGTCAGGCCCGGTGCAAACACAGACTGCAGACTAGGTTTTTTTTTTTTTTTTTTTTCGGGGGGTGGGCTACTGAACTCGCAGAAAACCGCAGTGTTAAAAAACAAGAAACACCGCAGCGTGGAAGTGGAAGTATCTCTAACCGCCGTTTTCTTTCCAGATTTACCAGGAACCGAAAAACGACGGCGAGTGTCTCCACAACATAAAGGAGTTCCTCAAGGGCTGCACGTCGTTTCGCGTCGAGGTAAGTCTACCTTTTTTTTTCTTCTTGTTTTCCATTCAAAAATTGGGCTCGCCCTGCGCGTGTGTGCCGCACCCGTCCGCGCGTGATAGCGCCAAGAGGTGGCTGTTTGAAACGAGCGTGTTTTCAGCTGAGACACAATAAACAATGGGCTCGTGGAGCGGACCGGGACGGAGCCCCTGACAGGGCGGAGGAGGAGTGAACTACAAGCCGGGAACAATCACCCGTCGCCCGGCTGACAGAGACGCTGGATCGCCCCATTTGCAACACTCTGGCCACTTCAAGTTACACTATTTGATCAAAACTATTACGCTGCAGCCTGTGCACGTTTCCCACTGACGTCTGTTAGCGCCTGCGTGATGTTGACGCTTTCTAATTAATGCAGGGCTTTGTCCTGGGCTCATGCGTGGCTTTGTTGTCACCACCGCATCACACCAGCTCTTGCATAAACATTTGTTTTGGTGAAGAACAAACTGCCACTGCAGCTATGAACAATACAGGGCCATGGTTCTGCAGGTAGGTCTTGTTCTAACAGGGTGCCAACAGTGTTATTATAACAAGGTGAAGAGCCTAAACATGTCCTCAGATCAGGTGCCTCACATACGAGTGAGTTAGTGGCTAGTTATAATACCACCATAGTGTCAAGCAAATGGAGGACACGGTGCTGTTTAAGGCTGTGTGTTGTTGGCCAGCGCACAGAAGGGTCATTGAACCACCCTAGTTCAGACAATACAACTCAGTGTTCCTCAGCAGTGCCTCTCCCTACTGAGAGTCCAGCCACCGAACAAGAGGTGGAGATGGGGTGAGACACAGAGCGCTGTCACATCAAGTGTGTGAAACAGGCTCTTTAGTAGTTGCAGTTGACAACTAAATTGCCAGAGAAGCATCCATCATGATTTTGCTGTTTGTTTTTTTTGGCTCACTACATTGGTACACCGGTTCTGGCTGCGACGTTTTAGCAATAATCTGCTGTTTAATTGGTAACAAATAGTCAAATTCCCCATCACCACCACTCCTCTCATGGGGGTTTGTGCCTACACTGGCAGATACACTGTACAGATACACCGTCACCATTTCTTTTAATTCCTTGCGTGCAGAGTTTTTGTGTTTGAGCGGGATTACGGTAGTTTGGGACGTGGCAGTCCTCCAGCGGACCATCTGTAGAGCAACGATGGAGCTTCTCCAGAGCCCGGAGCACTGCTGGCTCCGACCCCAGGTAGCTGCGGCAGCGGATTACAGCAGCGGCCGCTTACACGAGAAAGACGGACAGATAGACGGCGTGTCTTTGCAGTGCTGACCTGCCTCTTTTTTAACGGAGTTAAGCTGGATGTTTGGCGGGACATCAACATGCCAGCCTTGCTGTGTTTGGAGGTTTTGTGGGGATGTTTTCAACAGGATTGATCCCTTTTTAGATCAAATGTTGATGCCTCTTGCAGATTCAAGACCATGCCTGACACTTGAGCAGCTGCTCACCGACCTATAACCCTTAACGTCTTTGACGACAGGAAATGATCATTAGAGTTCCCGTGACCCCACTGGTCCCTCTGGAGTAGTAACCTTACCCTGAGAATAATCACAGGTCCATCGGTCTCGACTCACAGGAGACTTTAAATCCATTCTCATCAAAAATGAAAATGGGGAGAAGGGTGCAGCGTCATCAATTCATCCCTCGGTTCTTTTTTTGATGTTTAATCTATGATGTGTCAAGTAAAATACAGAAAAATGTTCAACGTGAAATCTTCAAGGTTGTTCGACCAAGAGTCCAAAACCCACAGATCTTAAATTGTAAATAATATTTAATACAGAAAAACAGCAACATCTGGGATTCATGTTGAGCTTCAGTTTGATTCAACCTTAACACAACAAAAGTCAGATCAACGTAAATAAAGGCATATTCATATTTGGTTGCAAATCCTTTGTGGTCTGTGACGGTCTGTACTGCGGCCATCTTTACCAGCGCTAAATCAGATTTTGTAAATTCATTGGCCTCAAGAATTCAGAGTCAGTTGGGCTATAATCTTCACTTCTTGCGTGTCTCTGGGGCGTTTTTGTCTTCAGTCTGATCTTCAGGATCGGAACCACATGATCGGCTGCATTGAGGTCAGGTGACTAACTTGGCCGGTGAAGAGTATTCCTCTGTTTGGCCTGAAAGAAAACTGCTTGGCAGCCTTGTCTGTATGATTAGGATCATTGTCCAGTTGTATTGTCCTGAAATTGTGGGGCCATTAAAATAAAAATAAAAGAATAAAATAAAAAAAAGGACAATGAGTCCAACGCTGTCCAACAAATATAAATATATATATATGTGAACACCCATAAAACTAAAAGTCAGCACTTCAACCGTGGCATTTTTTGTTTTATCTCCCTCGAGTGCCACTGTATGAATACATGCTTTATGTATTCTTAACTCCCTCACTGTAGGCAGTTGTACGCTAAGGGGATTTACTGAAGCATTCACATTCCAATATCCTTTAGCCGTTTTGAGTAATCTCTTCCTAAGAAGTCTGATGTGTATCCCATTAAGCGCACTTGAAATAACTGGTTGTAAAACCTCGTGCAGGTAAACACTCAACACCTCAATCATGCCAAGTGTGGGAGTTCAGTTTACTCACCACGTTGCTGTAGCTTGCTGAGTCACAGAGGGGTGTTGCACTATTGTCTCAGCGTGCTCTGAGGGATTATTACCTGCCTGTCGACGCTTGTCACGTTAGTCATGTTCGTTATCTCCGCACACAAATGTTCAGTTGACTTTATTTGTCGTGTTTCCCTTTGAAGGCTGGTAGCTTTTTTTTTTTTTTTTTTCTGATTCTGTTAAAATTCCTTTTAAGACGAAGGAAGAACCAACACGTTGTTAGGTTTATCTACAAGATCAGAGTCAAACTTAGACAACCCACCAATATAATTAGTATATAATTTTGCATGTGTGAACTAAGTTTAGCAGCATTAAAGAACTTGTATTGACTGAATGTCAACACTACACAAGGTGACACCATATCCCTCTTTGTCAGTGAGTTTACTCATTTGAATTCACGCAGGTATGTGTTATGTAAATGCATTTGTTCACGAGAAGGGGAATGGATTTAGGACAGTCATCATAAATAAGCGATAAAAACGTCTCATCGAGTACGGCCCGGTTCCCTTTGTTCGTACAAAGAAAAGAATCGGATCGTTTCGCGAATGTAACTAGTATTGACGGGTGAGGAAGAGGGTGCTTTTGCATGAATGCTCCTTAAGGACAGCTATCTTCTCACACACACACACACACACACACACCATATACTCTCTTTTCCCCCCAAAAAAACACTCTCGCAAACACATCCATTCACATATTTCCCTTAGGACATATCTGCAATCAGAGCGGAAGATGAAAGAGACTCATATCTCGCAGTCACTCACCCTCAGTATAACTGAAGCGAGAGTAATTAATCACTTTAAGCCTATACACAGGAAGAGAGAGGACAACTACAGTCATCAACAGAGATACAATCGCTGCCATTCATGCTAACCGAGAGGCTGGTGAGTCTCACTGTTAGTGATACAGACAGTGCTGACGCTTTTTCCGTAGTTAAAGGACAAGGCTGGCACTATTCTACATTTTTCTTGTTGTCAACAAATTCCATTAAAAACACAAAGTTTTTAATTTATTAATGTATGAATCTGTTTCTCAGTGCTGTCTGACCTCTCTACCTTGTCTATGACCGTTTCCGAACCTTTTAAATGGCGTTTAACATCCTGAGGGCGCCGATATATCCGACTAGGAGCTTAATAACACCGAAGTGCCTGAAACCAAGCAAGCAGGGATGCCTTATGTGAGCTATAGTCCGTCGTTCAGTGTGTTTTAAACGTAATACTAACAGTGTTCTAACCTCACTGTATGTAATTTAAACTCTCACTCGACCAACTCTACAAACATGAGTCATCTCATGAAGTAGTTAACATGGAAATCTTTACCATGCGTCCCATATGACCTGAACGCAGCATCAGCCCCGAGCCCGCTCGTGCGGCATGATGACGTAAAGCTTAAAAATCAGATCACAAGTGTATTGTTTCATTTCCAAAAAGGCAAAAAGTCATTTTCTAAAACAGCTGGGCTCCATAACACACGCTATGGAAGCAGACTCCCGTACATAAATCAAGATAAAAATAAGCAAATAACTTAATAATTAAATTAAATCTAAAAGAAGAAACAACAACAAACAAAACAGAACATGTCCTACATACATACTAAAGGATGGTATTTAGACCTATCTAAACAGGTCACCCTATCCTCCTCAATGCCACTTATCCTACTAAGCATCCGGGTATCTTTTAAATGTTTCTGATAGTCGTGCAGATACAGAACCTGAGTTTTCTTTTAAATGATAAGCAGACAAGATTACACATCTGACCAGACTTGCAGTACAGTTGTTTTTGTTATTTGGCGCTTCTGTCACATTTAGTTTGTTACAAATAACATTGTCCAGTTGATTAATTGATTAGTCAAGCATCATTCATATTGTTTTATATCATTGGAAATGTAATATTTTTGGGTTGGGCAAAGACGGTAATTTGAAGACGTCACTTTGAGCTTTGGGATGCTGTGATGGGCATTTTCCATAATTGTCTGGCGTTATTGTAGATTTAACGATTAATTTGACTAATCAAAGAAATAATAGGGAGATGAATCAATAAGGAAAATAATCGTTAGCTGCAAGCCTAGATCTTTCACCCCTTTTACACGTGGTGTTAAACTGCAGTCTGTTTCAGTATTTGTTGTCTGGATTATGACATCTGATTGCGGGATTTTGCATTTTCACTTGGCATTATTATCTCTGCACTGGCCACATTGTGATTGGATCGCTACGTTGCGATCCAATCACAATGTGGCCAGTCGTGTGGTGTCGTGTATCAGATTTTGTCTGTAGAGGAAATCCTCTCCTTTTGTAATGCACATAATTCAACCTGTAAGCTAGAACGCTGTAAACAGTGTCTGTTTGTAGCTGCTGTAGATACGTGTGTCTGCTGAGCTTGTGTGTTTCGCCCACTGCTTCTGCTTAACATAACGAGAGTTATCGATTGAGTGCTCGGTGCTGGCAGTGTGGCCAAGTGAAGACACAGTCCTGCTGCGCTGGAATGAGCGTTTAGCCTTTTAAAAGGGAAATGCACTTGCTGACGACTTTTTAGCTCTCCTGCTGATGCTCTCTCTCTCTCTCTCTCTCTCTCTTTCTCTCTCTCTCTCTGCCCTCTCTCACCCACAGCCATTTGAGGCCAGTGACCTGCTGCTGGGACTGAACTTCTCAAAAGTGCTGAGCAGTCTGGTCTCTCTGAATAAAGAGACTGCAGGTTAGTCAAAACGTGTGCAATCTGCGTGAGTTACATGAATGAGCACATGGGTGCTTATTTTTGTGTGTGTGTGTGTGTGTGTGTGTGTGGGCAGATATCAGGTCTGGTGTATTTATATTTTTGCCCTTTCTGTCCAGAAATCGGCGTGGGCAGTGATTCAGTGTGCGCCCGACACTCCTCGGCCCACCGCATCAAGTCGTTTGAGTCGCTGTCCTCTCAGGCTTCACTGGGCCGATCCTCCAAGCTGATGACCAACCAGTTTCGCAGCCTGGTAAGGTCAACGCTCACTAACAGCACAGTTTAGGAACACAATGGATCTGAGTCACAAAACAGATGGACACAATAATAGAAAATAAAGCTTGATTTTGATCAGTTACTGTAAAAACTGCAGGAAGAGAGCAAACACTCCAGTCACAGTGGAATTGTACTTCAAAGGTTTTGTTAGCAACATGGTCAAAGTTGTGCGGGGATGGAAACAATGATTAAGTGTGATGAGTAATAAATGTTACACAATGTTTGTTGGGTTTGTTTCACAAGATGGATACACGGATGTTTGATAGCGAAACTCTTCTTGTTGACACCTTTCTTCCCACTAACGTTTACATCTGTTCCATAATGGTCAGTCGTTCATCTCCTGACCTCACAGCGTCTGTTCCTGCTCACCGGTCACTTTTCCTTTTGCTTCTCTGCCTCCTCTGTGACCTCCTTCCCACGTTTGTCAGGACATGTCAGAAAACTTCGGACAGCAGCTGCTGGTGAAGGCACGTTTCACCTTCCAGCAGACCAACGAGGATGAGCTCACCTTTACCAAGGGTGATATCATCAGCGTGACTCGTCAGGAGGATGGCGGCTGGTGGGAGGGGATGCTCAGTGGCAGGACCGGGTGGTTTCCTAGCAACTATGTCCGCGAAGTCAAAGGCTCTGGTAGGTACCTCAGCTAAGACATTTGACAAGTGATTCGTAACATTATGTTGTATTTGTTTCATTCTTCAAACTACATTGTTTTAAATAGGTCTTCCTCCCCTGCATGTCTGCGAGGGATCACAGAGCAGCTTGAAAGATTAAATCATGTGTTAAACAGACGTTTTCACATCTCACTCAGACTAAACAGACGACCAGTAAACTGGAACACTGTTGCAACTGTTGTTGCCTTTCCATCTGGCCTTCTGACAGTAACACAGCTCCACATCTGTTGCTTCTTGAGGCCTGCTGTGGTCTGTTGTTTTTCCCTCTTGTAAAACCGGTTGAAATGCCGTTTGGCAAGAGGCGGCAGCTTAAACTCTCATCCTCTGTTTGACTTACATTTGATCACTCACACCATCAGTTTAATGATTATTTAGGGGAGTGATAGGACCAACATACAAGATATCTAATAAATCTTTAGACAATTCTGATGAGCACCCAAGTGATATAGATATATTTTCAATGATGATGGTATTGCTTCAGATCAGGTCATGTCAGATCTTTACGGGCCCACAAGAGGAAATTCAGCAAGGCAGCATAAAAACATAAACACAATGAGACAACTGAAGACACTAAAAGTTGTATGATATAGAAAACAATAAAAGGTTTGTGTGAGAAAAGCAAGAAAACCGTGATATGAATAAGCATAAAAAGAATTCTATGAATAGAGATAACACAAGAGAAAGTGCAAAGCAGTGTGAGGAACCAAGAGGCAGTTCATGGCGTGTTAGAATTAAGAGCGCTTGTTGCACATGGGATAAATGACATGCTGAGATATGACGTTAAGGGGAAAAGAGGACAAAACAGTGCCTGAAGCAATGTATTATTGAGCTATTGTAACTGTTTTTCAATGAATATTATTGTGAGTTCAAATCCTAATGCACACAAGTCGCCTGATGTGCACTTACTGCGGATATTAAGCAGTATAAAGATGCTTTGTAACCGTGCAGAAAATCTACAGCCACTAACAACAGGGACTTGGTTGTTATTTACAGCCAATAGCATGTCTTTATTCAGTCAATTATGTTTCTAATTTCTGAATTTGAAAGTAGTAGCATCAGTTTGTCAGCTTCTCTAAAATACATTGAATTATTGTGTGCTTTTTTCCCCTCAGAAAGTAATAATGGGTAAAGATACCGTATCAGCACTCATCCTGATCATGATACATTTTTAACATTATTTGTATAGAAGTCTCATCGAGAGTGGATACAGATATGGCCAACATGATGCCTATTGCTCCACTTTAATATGATTATTTAATATTTCTTGCATCAATTACTTATTGCCTTTATTGAAAGTGTTTTCCTGTCTCATTAGATACGATGCTAGGTAGAAGTATGTGCCCTAATTTATTTATTTTGTCTCTGGCCACAGACAAACAAGTGTCCCCCAAGTCTGGCACTCTTAAGAGTCCACCTAAAGGCTTCGACACCTCTGCAATCAGCAAGACGTACTATAACTTGGTAAGGACAATCTGTGCCTGTATCTATGCTTTTTACATTCAGTATTTGTAAATTCTTTGGCCGGAAAGTAATTTTATGGCGTGCCAGGATTAAAATCTAGGTGTCCTCATCCACCACAGCTCTCTCTAAGCAACTCACTGACATACTTTCTCTCCTCTCTTGTCTAAAATTCTCTGTGACTAACCTCAAAAGTGTTACACACATACACCCACACACAGTGAGGGATGCATTTTGTAGGGTGCTCTAAAATGTGGGATGATGATTATTTCAACACAAATTTGGTGATCGGTTTGTTTGGTACGCTCGGCTGACTGTAGGCAACCGTTTAAAGCAGGTCTGAACCAATATTTGTAGTAAGTAGTTGATCAATGTCACTCTGGTCATCAGTAAGGAACCCATAACTTGAGTTTTGCTGCATTATATATGTTTCTTCACTTTCTATTGCAGGTGTTGCAGAACATTTTAGAAACTGAGACAGAATATTCCAAGGACCTTCAGAGCCTCCTGACGAACTACCTGCGGCCTCTTCAGAGCATTGACAAGTACGACTCATTTCCACATAAAGCTCGATGAAACCAGAACCAGGTTATGTTAGCATGTTTGTGGTGTGACGGGAACCTGGATCAGTCAGATTTTACAATTCTTAAACGACAAATCTGGGTTGCGTACCTTCAATTTATTTTTTGCATGTCACTGAATATGTTGTCACCATTTTGCTTTACCCGTCCCGTGTCCAGACTCGGCAGCTCAGATGTGGCTCTGATTCTGGGCAACCTTGAGGAGATCAGCACCTTCCAGCAGATGCTCGTCCAATCGCTGGAGGAATGCACCAAGTTAGTCCCTCCCCCCGCGCACATTATCACAGTCCCACTGCAGCAGCATCCTCACTGTTTCATAATAAGCAGAGGGACATCTAGTGTTGAGCCGACTGTACTACAGGGATGTTGGATTAAACCGTTGAATAAGGAAAATCATGTATATTATGGTTTTGTAGTTATTTTAACTGATAGCACGCATACACATTCAATAAACTTCTGCTCCAGTCTGTTCGGCTGCCTGCTTATGAGAGTTTGTGTAGATTTTTATCAGCGCGTGATGCTCTTTTTTTCTTTCTTTAGGCTTCCAGAGACCCAGCAGAGGGTGGGAGGCTTCTTCCTCAACCTCATGCCACAGATGAAGGCTCTTTATGCCGGTTACTGCTCCAACCACCCCTCTGCAGTTAACGTGCTCACCCAGCACGGGTACGTGTACGCATCAACCACATTTAGTTTTGCTCTACAGTGTTTTCAACCTGTTGTCGTGCAGCAGTTCAGCACCAGGAAGAAGAAGAGGCTTTTCACTGTTTGTAACTGCTCGTATTAGAAAAAGGAGAAGTGACTGGTTGTCTTGCTGGAGGTTGAGGAGTGTCTCCGTTAAAGCTACCTGCTGTTCGCTGGTTGTGGCATTACCCTGCAGTCAGCTTTTCATTATCAACACACCTGCAGTTGAGGCAGTATTTTTTTCTACAGAGAGCAAAATGAGACTGGAAGTTTCAGTCCCTATTACAGTGAGTACAAGGCGACAGAGGTCAACATTTTGGACTCGATTGGAAACCGATGCGTGCAAAACCTCAGGTGAACCTGACATGCATAAATATATATTTTTACAAAAAGAGCCCCAACATGAAAGGGACCCAAGAACAGTCAGAAACAGTCTGCAAAAGGCCAGAGGCTAAGCAGGTTGACCCTAACACATTCAAATAGAGGGAGAACACAAACACTGGCAGCAGCATGATGCTCCACCAGTTACCAAGAAGCTGCGGCAAAAAAGCGCAGCAAAACATGTCACTTTAACGTCTTTAATTCTCTGTCTCACTTTAAAAAGCACACCTTTTTCTTGTACTGATCTGAGAGAACCTGTAAAGAACTCTACATGTCAGCTGATAGAGGTTGACCTGGGGTGCATCTGAATAGCGTATGATAAGTAACTGTCAGCCGAGTGTATGTCATTTTTTTTGAAATTTTATTCTAATAAACTATTGAAAATCATAATACACTGCAACAAATACTGTCATTTCGAAGCAGTGTGAGTCTTGTTTCGCTTATGTTAACCTGTGTTAGCCTTCGTGGAGGGAGGATTTATAGCAGGGCTGTTTTAGTTTTAGCTAGGTGTACCTAATAAGCTGGCAACTGAATGTAGTTTAAGTGTCTTTCTGTCAGCATTGTTAAGGTTTTTCTTTGTCAGTACAGTTTTCCTGTTTTTGGTATATGCTGTCATAGTTTTTGAAACATAAAAAAAAGGTTAGAGAATGGCCTTAAGGAATCATTTGTTTTGTCTTCCTGTCTCTCTTTCTTTCCTCCTCTTGCAGGGAAGTATTGGGGGAGTTTATGGAGGGGAGGGGAGCAGTCAGTCCTGGGATCCTCACCCTGACCACAGGCCTCAGCAAACCCTTTATGAGACTCGACAAATACCCCAACTTACTCAAAGAGCTGGAGAGGCACATGGAGGTGTGTATCTCAACATTTGTCCGGAGCACTTGTGTTGTGATGCGAGTCTAACGACGCAACGCGCTTCTTTCAGGAGAGTCACCCTGACCGGCCAGACATTCTGAAGTGCATGGCGTCTTTCAAAAATCTGTCTGTAAGTTGATCTCACTTCCTCTCCTGTCGGATGCAGCATGTAACAAGACTTAATATGAGATTATATGAATTAATAGCAGGTCTTTAAGCAGTTTGTTTGTTTCCATTGAATCAGGCTCAGTGCCAGGAGGTACGGAAGCGCAAGGAGCTGGAGCTGCAGATTCTCACCGAGTCCATCCGGCTGTGGGAGGGCGACGACATTAAGACCCTGGGCACTGTGCTCTACATGAGCCAGGTCTTAGTCCAGAGTCCGGGCTCAGAGGTACCTGCACCATCTACCGCTCCACCTGCACTTCACATTGCTATAAACTGTTAGAAATATTGCGTCTACACTAAATTTTGTCTAACCCATCACTCGGTTTCGATGATAGCATGCACACTGCTGACTCAAGCTGTGAATGTAATATCACAATGTATAAATTGCAGTAATTTTATTGTAATTTAACTAAATCATGTTATTTGATTACAAGAGTAAATGAATGCTGTGGAAAATGTAGGTTAAGCCCTTTGGTATCGTCGAAAGTATATAAGAGGAAGATGTCATTTAGTTTGTTTATTAAACAAGACGATATAAAATGAATGTGAAACAACATGGCTGATAATTACACATCAGTTATTTTAAGTGAAGAAAAGACAGTTTCTTTAGATTTGATCAAAGTTACTGGTACCGGAGAATTTTTCTTTACCAACAAAATCATGACGTGCGTCTAGGGCTGCTTCAAATAAGGTTAACCACTGCTTTGGTCTGCTAAACAAAGCGAAAATGGACTGAAACCTTCAATGCAATAAAAAGCACTATCTGAGTTTGAATGCTCCTATTGTGACTAGCTTTGAACAAAAGCATCTGCCAAATGAACGTAATGAGATTTAATGATCATCAGATCATGTTCTAAAGCACCTCTCTTAAACAGACCTCTTTCCAGACGTCTGTCTTCATTAGGATTCAATAGTACCTCGCTCAAACTCAAAGTCTTATATTGTAATTAAATGCTGTAATGTAATTTGATTGAGGTGAGTTTTTCCAGTTACTGCGTGCATTGTTAACAGGCTGAAACTGAAGACAATCTCATAAAAATACATTATTTAACATAGTTAACCTATTATTTAACATAGTTAACCTTTTCCAGGTGATGTTCGGTTTATTCTACAGGGCTTGAAACATTGCAGTTGTTTAGATCAGTGGTTCCAAACCCCTGGGCTGTGAAAACCCAGCCCCTCCCTGGGACCTGTGGTCTGCTGTGGTTGTAACTGTGAATAAATGCCACACTAAAGGAGCACTCTGGGGGACAACAGGGTACATGTGCAAATGTATGCGTATACCGAGAGCAATTAAAGTTAAAATTAGTCACAGAAACATCACTGTTTCCTCTGAGACTGTCTGAAAGGTTTTTTTAATCTTGTTGTGAATCTTTGATCATGTTTCCATGACAGAGTGTTGAGATACAAACTGGATTACACCTCATCTCTCCCATTCCCTCTCTATGTCTCTCTGGTTCTTGAACCTCTTCCTGTTTGTCAGGAGAAGAGTGAGCGTTACCTCATGCTCTTCCCTCACGTCCTCCTCATGTTGTCTGCCAGCCCCAGGATGAGCGGCTTCATATTCCAGGTCAGTAATAAACAGATCGGCCAGCTTCAAGTCTCTTTATTATTCCCCCTCTAGTGTTTAATCTTAGAGGTCTGCACTTTAATATAGTGGGTGAAAGGTAATTTCTCTGTTACTTCTTGTTTCTGATGTGATGATTTCCCTCTGCAGGGGAAATTGCCCCTGGCCAGCATGACCGTGACTAAACTAGAAGACTGTGAAGCCCATAAAAACGCTTTTGAGCTCAATGGTGAGGCTACCTAAGATGCGTGAGTGTAATTTTAATTTTCACATAAAGCTTTCAACAACATTGTCTCCGTCCCTGCAGGCACAATGTTTGACCGTCTCCAGGTGGTGTGCACCAACCAGCAGGATCTGCAGGACTGGGTGGAACACCTGACCAGACAGATCAAACACACTGCAGCCACAGCACCCAGCCACAAACCACTCACGGTCCCCTGCCACACGGTCAGGAGCTAATGATTACGTGCCCACATAGAGATGCTTTTCTTCCTATTCATTCATACCCAATGTGGTGTAAACACTGTGAATACATATGTTGATTTCTCACAGACTTTTGTCGTGGGAACCCTAAAATCAATATGCCATTATAAACTGGCTCACATAATGCCTAGCAATCATTTAAATTACAATATAGCTCTGTGTGAAGTGGCTTATTTCCCTCACCAGAATGGTTGCAATGCACAATTGAATTTAATGAAATGAACACAAAAATGCATAATAATCAACATTTGGCCTTATCCGTTGAATAACCAATCAACAATTATGATCATTTTATTTACAATAGGCCACTTACATGTTAGTGGCTGTGCCGTGGCAAGAGGTAACTGTAAATAATAAATAAAACATCTATAAATCTTATCTGCGGGAGCTCAGTTAAGTGGAACGTAATGTTCTTTTATGATTTAGGCTTATTACATGCAGGTAGGTGTTAGATGCAGGAGGAGGCTCCCCGGTAGATTTCTGAGCATCTTCACCCTGAGCCACACAGGCCGTCTGGATAAGTAGCCCAAAATAGGTGGAAAATAAGTGTTCAATGTATTTTACTTCTTTTGCAGTCATTTCATCAATTGTAAAAAATATTGATTAGAGCCACTTTAAAAGTAAGTAAAGAGTATAGTACCTTTCTAAACATAGAATGTGGAGCAGCAGAGCTGCTTAGCGATACATCTCGTTACATTGGCCCTTTTTGGTGTCGTTCCACAGCTTCCATCTCACCCTCTCACCCCATCCCGGCATGCCGAGGGGAGGGCCATGACCGTTGCTCCCACCTACCACACCCTGCCTCACCCCTCTTCCCATGGGACGTCTCACAGCACGATGATGTGGGGCCCGCTGGAACCACCCAACACCCCCAAACCCTGGAGCCTGAGTTGTCTGCGGCCTGCACCCCCTTTACGACCCTCCGCAGCCCTCTGCTACAAGGAGGTGAGGGGCCGCGTTTGTATGTAGTTAAGACTTCTTCATATGTTTTTGTTATGTAGATGTTTTAATTGTTACTTTTTTGTGCCCCTCATGTACAGGATCTTAGTAAAAGTCCTAAGAGTGTGAAGAAACTCCTTCCAAAACGCAAACCTGAGAGGAAACAGTCTGAGGAGGAATTTGCCTTGAGGAAGAGTATGTTTAAAATCTTTTATATGTATGTCCATATACACCAAAATGTCATTTTATTTAAAATTTTTCATAAAAAAGGAACAATTCAACAATTTGGGAAATGGCTTATTCGCTAGATAGACGAGAGAATCGATAACACTCTCGTAGCTGTCCGTCTCTGGCCTGGAGACAGTTAGCTTAGCTTAGCTTAGTTTAGCTCAGCAGGGGGAAACTGCTCTTGTGCTGTTACATGCTGTAACTCCCCAGAAAACCACATAATGTTGTCATTGTGACATAATGTTGCATTCATGATTATGTATGTGATAAACGTGATACAACATGTTAATTAGTTTTCATTTTTTTCCTCTTTCTCAGGTACAGCTGCTCTGGAAGAAGATGCCCAGATCCTGAAAGTTATTGAGGCATACTGCACCAGCGCCAAAACCAGGCAGACTCTTAATTCCAGTAAGAAAACCAAAAAATATTACTTATACTGCACTTGTGCATGCACAAAAGACGAGAGGTTTATACCGGAGCTTGCTGTCTTTGTTACTGGTGTACCTGTATAATGTTACTCAATGCCTCTCTTCAACACTGGTATTCTGGACTGATCTTTCTAACAGTATCTTCTGCTTCTGTCTGTCTCTCCTCCACTCCTCACCTTTTGGCATTGCTCTGGTTTACCTCGAGTTCCTTCATTTTCTCTTTTGTTTTCATCCATTTTTTGTTTTCTCCATACTGTTCTATAATTTTCTCCCATGTATTCTGATTTGCTCCATCATCCCATCCTGCATCTCTCGCTGGTTTTTATGATTTGCCATTTGTCGCGCGCCACGTATGCTACCTCCTCCTTCTGCCCCCGTCACTCCTCTCTTTCGTCCACCATTTTCCTCCCTCTACATTTGCAACGTCACCGCCAATCTTGGCCCGCCCCGACCAGCCTGGCAGGGCACTGACCTGATGCACAACCATGTGCTGGCTGACGCAGACCGGTCCTGTATGGACTCGCCGGGCCGCCGTAGCAGCGTGTCACGGCCAGAATTGACCTCTGACCTTTCGGAGGACTCTGACTATGACTCCATCTGGACCACCCACAGTTACAGGATGGGTTCGGTGCCGCGTAAGAGCTGCATCTCTCACCAGAACTAAAGAACGTACAGTACTGCCACGCTGTACCGCAATGTAACGTACAGCGCGCTTACCTCTTTTACCTTCATTGTATTAAAAGAATCTAGATTTTTTTAATTTATCTATTTATTTTCTATTATATATTTGTTCTGTTTTTGTTAACTTATTTGGTTTATTTATTTTTAGACTGTTTTGTTTTAAGATGTTTTAAGCATCTCCCTGTTGCCTTTGCCACTTTCCCTTTTATGTGCCTCCTCTCTATGTGTAGTTGTCATGCAGTAAGTGTTTGGTAATTGTTGTTAATTTATCTTGAATGTGACCACTCCCCTTGTTTGACCATAAATGTGGCGGACTCTGTCAGCAGGGAGTGCAGCGATGTTGGAGTGGGATATGTAGGGGAGGGATAACCAGGGGGAGGGAGAGATGGGGACTGAGCTTTTCCTGTCTGATATTCAGATGTAATTCAGGAACGGGTGTATTCTATTTACCATGTACTACTTCTCTCCGGTATGTGTTTCTAGAATATATATGCTCAAACAAAGCACAGATGCCATACACACAAACGCACAGGTTCATGCACACATGCCCCTGCTGCCCGATAATATAGCAGCATGCAAATGAAATATCCAAATTCATAACAATTTATATCATTGCTGTTTTCATAATTTGACTCTTTATCCATGTTTCCAGTGCTAAGCAGGATTCAATTTAACATACCACATGACCAAAAGCTACTAAATACTAACAATCCTTGCTAAGTTAAATAGTTTGAAACACAGTTCATTATTTAATGTAGCTGCTACAAGAAGAGGAGATTATCACCTACACTTTATTCTCTAGTCAAGCTTTCATCAGCTGGATAAACATTAATGCACTAAGAATGGTGAATTTAAAGGGTCAGTTCACCAACATTGCAAAAAACATATTTCATACTTACCTCTAGTTGTATCTAGCCATTCAGACAGTTTTGGTTTTATTTGCCCAGGTTTTCAGATTTCAGATATGTCTCTGAGTACGTACAATTTTGCTTGTGGCGCTTGATCAAGGATCAGTGTCCCCATTACTATGGATAATCCCAAAACCTTACATTATACAGTAAACAATATTTCCTACTGAAGAAAGTATTACTATAAAAACAGTTACATTTATTTTTTAAAATCGTGTGAGAACCACAGACTAAATTCCAGTTTACTACATTGTAATGTTGTGGATGCAGAAATGTCAGAGTCAGTAACCTGGACAACTTTCTGCATCACTAGATACCATCTTTAGAGTTAATATATTTTTTCCATATTTATGGTGAACCGACCCTTTAAGTCATTTAATATTAATAATTTACTGTATTGTGTAGTCTCCTTTAATAGCATCATCCTTTAAAACCTGATCTTCCATCCATTAATGTTGCTGTCTGTTAGTGGTTCTACAGGGTTGCAATTTATATTTAGTTTTTTAAACCTCAAGTTAGTGCATTAACAAAATAAAAATGTATTTAAATCAGCCCAACACTAATAAACTATAAGGTACAGCCTAACACAGCTACAGTCCTGTAATATAAATCAGATGCCTTTATTTAATGTCTTCTGCTAGTTAAAGGAATAGTTCATTTTGGGAAATGTTCTTTTCTTATTTCCTGAGAGTTAGGTGAGAAGATTGATACCACTCTCGGATCTGTCTGTTGAAAATGAAGCTGGAGCCAGTAGCAGGTTAGCTTAGCTTAGCATACAGACTGAAGGCAGGGGGAAACCACTATCTTGGCTCTGTCCAAAAGTAACAAAATTCACGTACAAGCACAATTTAATTAGTTAAACAGACAAGATATAAAATGTTTATTAGTAAGCTTTAGATGTGCTCAGAGCTGGAATATTTTAACATTTTGACAGAGCCAGACTTGCTGTTTCCCTGTTTCTAGTCTTAATGCTAAGCTAAGCTAACCAGCTGCTAGTTCTAACTGTATATTTACTGTACAGACATGAGAATGATATCAGTCTTCTCTTCAAACTCTCTGCAAGAAAGCTAATAAGTGTATTTCCCAAAATACAGAACTATTCCTTTAAGGTGTAGCCGTTACCAGGGTCTGACAATTTGACCAGGTTAACATAATGTCAAAAACAACCAAACTAGCTCCTATGCTACGGCCTCATAAGCCAGACATGCCTTTGTGGTGTCTGCCTTGTGAGGTTTCCCATGCTATCTCTTGCATTAATGACTATTTTTATGAAGAAGTATTTTTCCAGTATTGGTAATAAAAGTACAGGTTGGCATCCACTTAGAGTCTATCTCTTCTTACAGCTAGCAATGTGAGTGACATATGGAATATATTGGTCCATGTTACAGTACTATTTACTGAAATTATTTCTTTATTGTAGTCATTCTTTTGTACACAGGTGTTTTTTTAATTTATTCATATTTTATTCTGTCAATGTTTACAAAATGATCTCCGGAATAATCTTTTTATTTTTTATTTTTTTTATTTTTTATTTTACAATTTATTGCTCTATATCAAAGTTTACACAGAAACTTATAACATGAATAGTTTGAATTATTTTGCACAATCATGTAACAGGCCAGTGGGTGTGGGGGATAGAATCTGTTAAATTCTGTACTTTTTCTGTGTAAGTATGATATAGTCTTAAAGGTAGACTTGAGTATTCAGTGTTACTGTAAAGTAAATGCTCATTCGTAGTGTAAATGCTCACCTTCTGTGTTTTCAAAGCATTGAGGGTGTTAAAAAAATAAAAAAAAAGAAACGAGAACATTTCTATGTGAGCTACTCATTCAGCCTCAGAATACTGTCAGAGTGGACTTGACATATAAGAGCACAGTCTCCCTTCTGTAAATAAAATAGTTGTCCTGGAGCAAGAAAAAAAAAATCCATTCTACCTACTATGAGTATTTGAGCTAAGAATATCACTGTCCTTATATCATGTGCTATACTTTGTGACAGGTGTTCTGTGGTTTAAGAAACTAAGTCAATATGTGGGACAGGCCGGGCGAAGAGACCAACTGTCTTTGACCAATGTTGTCCTCTGTGTGCTCTAATGCTGTATTCAGTTCACACGTGTGAACATGTCTTATCTGCAAACAGCGCCTTCGGTGTATTTGTTCTACACTGCTGAAGTGTTCAAGTCCCAAACGCTGTATTATGAGTTTTGAATAAATTTGTCATTTGGTAGACACTGGCATTCTGGTGATTTGTTAGAAAATCGGATTGTGTTTGGTGTGTATTATCATTTGGAAAACATTGAGAATTGTAATATGAATGAATGAATACATTTGTGTGTTGTTGTTTTTTGCCAGATTCCTCCACAGCCTCTCATTTCCTTTCACTTTCCTCTGGCTCTGACCTGTGCATGACTAACACACTACTACTCCCAATTGTGGTGTATGCTTTGGTTCTCTTCGATGCTGTCGCCCGTTCCAGTAAAGAAGTTCAATCTGTGGTCTGAAAAAGTAATTTACTGAAGTTTTGCTCGATACTGACTCGCCTTGCTACATTACAAGGTGAGACGAAGCAAAGTACCCAACGATAAGTACTCTTCTGTTTTGAAACAGGACCACGAAGGGAAACGGGGCCACATGTGATCATCCCCGGTGAGAAGAAAGTCCTGTCAGAGGATCCCAGTCGCAATGGACAAAGCGCAGTGGAAGAAAAGTAAGATGATGATAATTATTATAATAATAAAAATAGGTCAATTTGTCTTCTTTATTGCTCTAAATGACTGCCTTTACATATTTAAATCCAATCTAAAGACCAAAACTAACAATGTGGCACTTGGCCCGAAGCCCATTTATTCAAATTTAAAACATAAGTCTCATAAAAAGGGGTCACAAATGTATAACATGTAAAAAGGCTCAGTCATTTTTTAAAACCAGCATTACAGGAGAAATAGTGTATTTGTGGGACTATTTTCAGCTGCAGATTAATACACGTGGTGCTCTAGTGAGACCGTGTTCATGGTCATGAAGGAACATGTCACTTCCAACAGTGTGACCCGTCGAAGTGTTTTTAATAGTTTTAGTTTTCTCTATTACATAGAGAAATAGGATGTGTCAGGCTGTGACAACTTGTTAGGATCAATTAATAGTTGGGTTTGCTCTTTTCATGGAATGTGTTGACAAAATGAAAAATATAGAATATCACCCGTCTTATTCTTTAAATACAATGTTTAACGTCAGCTGCACACTTAGCGTGATTATTATCGGTAAACCGGCTGCCTTTGGTTTATGCTTCTGTTCTGAGCCAATAGGACATGTTCACGTCTCAAAACAACACTCGCATGCCCACGTGTACAATCATAAAACAGATTTTGTTTGTTGTTCCTCTCATGTAAGAGATCGGTGACAAAATCCATAGACCTCATTCTGTTCAGAACGTAAAATGTTGTAAAAGGCATGCAAGTGTTGTTTTAAGATAGATGTTAAAAATGTGACCCTGTCCTTTAATAACCAGTGTTGTGGGCATCACTGATGTGTTGGCATGTACATTTTGTCATCTTAAAGGAGCCTCGTGGATGTGGTGTACGCCCTGAGGGATGAGGTTCAAGAGCTGAAACAGGCGAGTGTCTGGGATGCTTTATGAATGAGCATGATGGTGTGATTTATCTAATATATGACTTTCAATAAAAGCAGCTGGTTTGACTCTCAGATCTAATACATGCTAGCTGAGTAAAGTGTAGGCATAATGTTAAAGCTGAGTGGAATCAAATATATTTATAATGATCTCTTTTGTGAAATGGGTTAGGTGTTTTCTGTTCTCTTGGCACACAGAGGTGTGAAACAGGAGATGTTTCTCATTATTTGGACTAATGACACGGTCCCCTCTAGCTTTAAGTTGAGACGGGGGCGACAGAATGTCCTCTCTAAATCTGTTTACAACAACATGAATGACAAGAGTGTTTTACCGCACAGGATAACAAGAAGATGAAGAGGTCCCTGGAGGAGGAGCAGAGAGCACGGAAGGATCTGGAAAAGGTTGTGAGGAGGGTGTTAAAGAGCATGAATGATCCAACATGGGACGAGACAAACCTCTGAGGAAAGAGGAAGGAAGAGCGAGTATATGTGTGGGCTTCGCTTGCGCTGTGTAAGGTCGGTAGCGTGAGCGAGAGAACAAGAGTGAATCTGTAAGCGGGTAATTGTGTGCTTGTGTGAGATGAATGTGTGTGTTTTTGCTGTAAGAGGAGTGTAAGACTGCCTGTGGCGCTGAACAGGCTTGACCACCTATTCCACTGTAACATTCCTCCAACACCAAGCAAGACGGTGAGGAGATTACACGCTGTAACATCCATCGTTTGTGTGCTTGGCAGTGCTCAATGTGTCTGGAGGACCAGTCAAGAGGAGTTCTCTTCCTCTGTTTACAATCAACAGTCCAACGCTGTCCAGTGGTACATAAATGGTACTTTGATGGTCAGAAAGGCCTTGGACAAGTCTAAACTAAAACCGTGCCATTTCCATGCTCTCTAATGTTATTTAATTTTTTTATGAATTGAATTTTGTTCTGAACTTGTACCTGGATTATTCTGACGCAGGCTAAGCTCTGTGCTTTCAGCCTGAAATGAAGCTTGTGCCAGGAAACTCATCTTTTGTGTCCGTTATCGTTTTGCCTTTTTTTGTCCTCGTTATTGTTGCGACCACTTTGCGGTTTGACTTTCTTTCTAGGCATCCTAGGGAATTGTACAGATATTGAATGTGTACTGTATGATGTAAATACTGTTAATAGATGAGCCGTTGTCCTTTGGGAGAAATAAATGTGTTTTTCGAAGAATGACTTTGAGTTGCTGCTAAATCTGCTACAACACCGCAAAGGAGAGAACTGTTGTCTTTGTCTCTCAGTTACACACACACACACACACACACGCACACAGACAGAAAGAGACACACACAAAAGCATTGAGGTATACCAACAAGGTAAAGCAGGCCCTGGGGCCTCAGACCCCCTTGTGCCCAAACAAACCGAAGTTTCCCTCTTTCTCTGTTTGAATTGGTGGTACATAATTTGATTAGTTACAAATGTGTTCAGAAATTAAACTTAAATACTATATTATCTGAGCGGGTTCATGTATTATTTCCTTATTGTGGACGTGAAATGTCTACAGTTCCACCAAAGAGCTATTTTTGCTTCTCATATTGTTTTATTTGAAGTATTTTTTCAGAGGTGAAGAGGTCAAGTATCCAGTATTTCAAAGAGAAAAGAAAAAAGTAAACGTATAAACATTGTGTGTAGAAGATCTTTGTTAGTCTCTGATCCTTTTGATTTCTGACCCCTCAGATTTACTCCATCCACCTGGGGATCCCGTACCCCAGGTTTGGAAGCATGTGGCAGCAGGTTGTGAACACGTGACACATTGAACGCCACGCGACAAACATCCAACGCACTCTTCGCGAAGGGCGGTCTCTTTAAACTGTTTATGTTCGCTAACGTTGCTGCTGCTGCTCAGGTAGCCTAGCATAACCGTAAGCCAGTTGTCATGTTCGGTGTCAGTGTGTGTGCTTCATTTCTGTTGAGTCTAACTGGAAGAGGAAGAGGAAGAGGAGTATCTGTTGGACCTTCAGCGTCTGCTCCCATACGACTCCACTGCTTCAAGCTAGTGCAGCGTGTGCAAAGCATAGACTGTATATAAACAGGTAAACCTACTGTATATGTATATGTTGACATCTCCTGATTATGTTCAGTTGGGGTTTTATATATATATATATATATATATATATATATAT
>JAVQJD010026706.1:0-17439 GCA_036023655.1 Nannoperca australis | reverse complement strand
GGTTTACGATGCTTACAGGAAACACAAACCTAAACAAAGGAATTATCTTGTCCTTTAGGTCTGGTCACAATCAGAAAAGGCAGTTTGAGTTCACACATCTGATTTTTTCCCCCACAGTTCAGTCCAGCTTCAATTTCAGATCCATTATTGCTCGTGTCAGACTAAGACCACATGAATGCAGTTTAGATATATTTGTTTTTATGTTTTTTTCTTCTTCTTGTTCTATATATTCTTCACCTCGAAAAATAGAAAGAACTAGGTTTTATACTGGTACTGAATCATGGATTCTCTCTACTGAACAGGGTTTGTAGAGAAGGAGATCAAGAAAGCTACCATCCCAACTGTTGACACTGGAGAAAATCCAGAGGTGCCTTTCCCCAGGGACATGATCGATCTAGAGGTAATCAATCAGTAATCATGATCATTTTGATACATGCCAGAGAATGGGAAGATTTAAAATCAAAGGTCAAAAGACAGGGACCCCTTAATATAGGGCAAATCCAAAACTGTTTAAGATTGTTCATTTGACAGCCTTTTGTCAGTTTTGTAGCTCATTACAGAATGTTGAAAATATTGTACCTGCTTTAAGATTAAAACACAATAAAAGCAGATGTGAACGCACTCTCCTCAGATATAAATCCATAACAGTGAGTGTTTGTTGACTGGAACTGGCAGGCTACCTTTGAGAAGCTGGAGAACGAACTGAAAGAGATCAACACCAACCAGGAAGCCTTGAAGAAGAACTTCCTGGAGCTGACGGAGCTCAAACACATCCTCCGTCGAACACAGCAGTTCTTTGATGAGGTTACATACACACCACATACCATGTAGCACAATAGACAATCAATGTACTTCCCTAAATCAAGTAACTGAGGTCTTCCTAATGTCTATGACAGATGGAAGATCCCAACCTACTGGAGGAGTCATCAGCCCTGATGGAGGGCAGTGAGGGGGGCCGCGGGGCCCCGCTCAGACTGGGGTAAAGCATAAAGACTGCATCATATACTCTCATTCACATTCTCCAGTTGTCTTGGCAAATACTGAAATAGTCATATTAATTGCATGTGACATATTGCACACAAATACATATTTTGGTGGGCAGTAGAATGTTCACATCTAAAGAAATTTGTAGTCACAAGATTATTCTGACTAATTAGGGATTTAATTGAAAAAATCTGTCAAATTTTCTCCAGGTTTATTGTCCTTCAACAGATTAATCATCCATATAATCAGTTACCTATGTGGAGAGAGTCATTTATAGATAAATCACAAAATACATTTTGAATCCTTCTGTGTGCATTCAGTAACACAGTGACTCCAGTCCAATTTATAAATCCATAGCTTCTTATGGTCAAAAACGTCACAGGGTATGTTTCCTTTCTGTGTATGTTCCTTTCTCACTTTGTGAGAGAAAGTTCCGATTTTTAGCGATAGAATTGTGCTCCATGATGTGTCCATTATTTCTTGTAACATTGTCATCTTTATGTCCATTAACACTGTGTTGGGTTTCACCACCCACACCCACACAAAAAGGAACTCATGAATAAGATACATCATTCAAGCAGGGAACATTTTGCAAACAAGATGTTTAATGAAAAAGAATTAGTTAGCAGAAAGAGAAAGAAAGGAGGAAGACAATATATACTAACTGAAAAATAAAGTCTATGAGTTAGCTACATAAACTGGTTACCCTAGCTGACATGCTATGTTCTGTGTTCCCATTTATGTATACTTCTTTTTCCCCTTTGCTGCCTCTCATGATGAGAGAAACATTCAAAGTTGTTTTTGCTGTTTATACTGTATCTGTATATACTGTTTTGTCTGTACAGGTTTGTGGCTGGAGTGATCAGCAGGGAGAGGATTCCAACATTTGAGAGGATGCTTTGGAGGGTGTGTCGCGGTAACGTCTTCTTAAGGAAGGCAGAGATCGAGGACCCTCTGGAGGACCCCACCACGGTAAACACACATAACATAAAATCATAGAGAATAGAAAAGATACATATTAAGAAGAAGAAATACAAAAATCAAAACAAAAATCTGTCTTTGTCTTGCCAATAACATAATCCTTGATATTCTTACATATTAGAAACATATTCAACTTACATATTCAACTCATCAGTGAGTAATGTAAGTAAGTGTAGGTTTTCTAACAACTTCTTCTTTTTCCAACAGGGAGACCAAGTCCACAAATCAGTGTTCATTATCTTCTTCCAAGGTGACCAGCTGAAGAACAGGGTGAAGAAGATCTGTGAGGGGTGGGTGTTACAGTGGAAGACATCTCAAATATATTTAAGCTAAATGCACAGTTCCCAAGACAGGCAAATATAATGTTTTGCCACAAAATACTCCTGGCCATAACTACAGAGCTAACAATACTATGTAGCCAGATAAGGGGACATGGTGCCATAAGCCTGGACTACCATTTCCCATCGGTCAGTGTTTTGGGACTTGTTAAATAGAAATATAGTGCACTCAGCATTTGGAGCTATAACACAATACTGCTGTGCTGATTTCCTTCATGCTTTCTTCACGCCATACCGGATCAACTGATCAGTGGTGTGCATGGAGATTAGTGTACTTGTCACAATTAGTACTACTAAGCCTGTGACAACAGTTGAATAATGCCTTTTTCAAGTAAACAACCCCGATGATTACGCAGTGATGTTGACGTGCTATACAAAATCACTGAGTCACGGAGTATATTTTTAAGATTTGAACTATTTGAGCAAAATCCTCTCTCTGCTGTTTGTCAACCCCACTATGCAAGAGCTGTTTTCATGTGTGCATCATAAATAGAAGTACAAAAGCAACCAGGAGACAGCAGTGTGTGTTAGATGCTGTGAGTTGACTGTGTTGGTGGGTGTGTTTTTTTAGGTTCCGTGCCTCGCTCTACCCGTGCCCAGAGACCCCACAGGAGAGGAAGGAGATGCTAGCTGGCGTCAACAGTCGCATTGACGACCTCCAGATGGTACGTTTGTCTGTGTAATGGATCTTTACCTATCACTACTAGCATTACACATATTGAATAAAACCAAAAAAGGTGCAAGTCAGTTTCACAGAGATGGTGGACCCATGAGTAAAGCCTGCTTTTTGTTTAAGCCACATAACCATTAGCAGTGCAGTTCTTTTTTAATTGAATAATTCTTTCAAAGGGTCTTTGTACTCTATGTTACACTGCTGCTCACTAAACAACAAGAAATTAATCAGAAACATAGCACAACAGGATGTCTGTGTTCAGGGTCCTGCTCAGCTTTCCTTGAATTGAAAAAAAAAGTTAAATCAAATTACAAAAGCCCTCCTAGTGTAGGTGGTTGTTTTCTTGTGCATTAGTTCTTATCTGTGAAAGACCTTTGTCTCAAAGTGTTGTGGTTCCCAGAAGTTTGCCTTATTAAGCCTGGAAAAAAGCCCTGGGTCTGTCTGAGAGGTCTGCTCTAGTCAGAGCCTGCCAACCACATACAATGCATTACATTCCACTACAACAGAGCATTTTACTCAGGTTTACATAGAAGATCTAACCTGAGTCTGGAAGCCAGTACAGTAAGATCAATCAATTTGTTCCATTTTCCAACATGTTTACATTGCAAATATTGCACATTCAGTTTAGCTCACATTATGTTCATATCACAAAACCAGTACAATAAGTAGTCAGTGTACTCTTAAAAGCTTTTGGATACACTTGGTTACCATTGTTGTCATGCCACCTCAGGTCAGCCCAATAGACAGCCCATAGCACTATCAACACCATCCAAACATCCAGTGTTGACTGGACATGTATCTACAATCTTAAACTAATCGTTTCACACTGCTTCTGTAGGTTCTGAACCAAACAGAGGACCACCGTCAGCGAGTGCTACAGGCTGCCTCCAAGACCATGCGGGTGTGGTTCATCAAGGTGAGGAAGATGAAGGCCATCTACCACACACTCAACCTCTGCAACATCGACGTCACCCAGAAGTGTCTGATTGCTGAGGTGTGGTGTCCCGTCTCAGACCTGGACTCTATCCAGTTTGCTCTGCGCAGAGGGACGGTGAGTTTGAGTTTTTCTTTGGTTTGGTTGTATATTTATTTATTTACACTGATCACTTGATCAATTTCATATTCTTGCTTGTGTAGTGTAGAACAAAGAATAACATATTTCTCTCTTCTTGACTTTTGTGTTTTTTTAATGCCACCAATATATTTTATATTATTGACCTATTTTACATTTATACATTACATTACATTTTATACAAAGCGACGTCCAGGTGAGAAGGTGATCGAACCCATGACCTCCTGGTTGATAGGCAAACATCTGTACCTCTCAGCCACCACACCTCCTAGTTTATACTTTTATTTTGGTTGGCTTTCATACCAGCAATTTTATTTCTACCTGAGTAAACTTTCAACTCCACTGACTTTTCCACTCCAAGCTCTCTGTGGTTCTGCTTCCTGTTGTTGTGAGCTGTCACTCCACACTCACAAGTTGTAACTTGTACATTTTTTATATTGTACTTAGTGTGCTGCTGCTGCTTAACAAAGCAATAGTATGATACACTTACACTAGTATGCTTCGGCTTTTCTCAGTTGGTGATGAAACAAATGAAACATTTTTATTGATTGTATGTACAGTAGCAGTTAAAATACAGGTCACTGAAGCTTTGTGAAATAACAGGAATAAGGCTGCTGCTGGAGAATATCAGCATACAGCTGATTCTGTGCTATTACTGTGGTAAGGTTGAACTGAAATTTGGATTCTCCACTTTTGTGTAAAGAAATAGAAATGAACCATTATGCTGTTTGAAAAAGTCCGGTCCTGTAACCTCAGCACTCCATATGTAAGCTCGTGGTTTGAGTCACTGAGCAATGTACTAAGTCATCTCTGGGTTACAAATAGAGATAAGCAGTGGGTAACATCGGCAGCCCCCCGAGTTGGTTTACACTCATACTGTACTCACAATTGCCAGTTAGGCTGTTGGAACTGAACTGAAATGCACACTATATTGAGTTTCCACCCATCAAACTGTAAAATAAATGCACCAAGTACCCACAGTATCATTATGTACAAATTCATGCCAGTTGAGAACAATATTTGGTGCTATCACTACAGAACAGTGAACAGTTAATATATATAGTATAATAACAACTCTTTGTTGGTAATTATAAGTACCAAAGCCAAAACAAACACCATATATATATATATATATATATATATATATATATATATAATTTCAGTTAGACTCGACATTCATTTACTTTAAGTCATCATGTTGTGTGGAGGCCTCTATAAGTCATCTGATCTTACCCCTGCAACATGGGCAGTATGTGGCTGAGTGAGGGCTTTACTTGACAGGAGAGGAGCGGCTCCACAGTGCCATCCATCCTCAATAGGATGCAAACCAAGCAGACTCCACCTACCTTCAACAAGACCAACAAGTTTACATCAGGCTTCCAGAACATCGTTGACGCCTATGGCATCGGGAACTACAGGGAAATCAATCCAGGTTTTATAGAGGAATTTATTTGTTCAAGTTTCAGCGTATTAGCAGAAATGTCCTTGATCTGACAAAACCACTTGCAGCTTTTGCTACTTGGAAATTTCCACATTCAATACTGACAATACTGAAATATATATGAGTGATTTTGACTGCTTCAGCCTCGTTGTGTGATGAGCCTTCCTGTGTGACACCTGTTACAGCTCCATACACCATCATTACTTTCCCCTTCCTGTTTGCGGTGATGTTTGGTGACATGGGTCACGGTGCGCTGATGACCTGTGCTGCCCTCTACCTGGTCATCCGAGAGAGTCGCCTCCTCGCCCAGAAGAGTGACAATGAGGTACAATAAAAAAGGAAGACGTAATCCAGTAATAAAAAGCTTTACAGTTCAACCTCACAGTACACACATTAGAAACATACAACATATGTACGATATGTACGTTGTTGTGTGTCTCTGTAGATGTTCAACATGGTGTTTGCTGGTCGCTACATCATCCTGCTGATGGGGATCTTCTCCATCTATACTGGCATTATTTACAATGACTGCTTCTCCAAGTCACTCAACATGTTTGGGTCTGGATGGAGCGTCAGGCCCATGTTTGGCCCCAAAGGAGCCAACTGGTCGTAAGTCTTGATGTCCCACACCCCTGATTTTCCCCTATAATTGTTTCCAAGTGCATTTTCAATCTAGTTTCTCAAGTCAGTAGTTGAAACTGAGCACCATGCCCAAGTTTTGTATTTTTGAAAATATTTGCCATGAAAATTGTCAATAAATATCAAAGGAATAGGAACATTTTGGGAAACCCAGATATTTGCTTTCTTTCTGAGAGTGACTGAGAGTGAGATGAGAAGATGGATATCAATGTCATGTCTGTGTGTTAAGTACAGGGCTGGAGTCAGGACAGGGTTATCTTAGCCTGGTTCTGTGTCAGAGTGACAGAATACCCATATCAACCCCTCTAAAACTCACTAATTATCACTTTGTATCAGGTTGTTTAATCGATTTCTTGCCGAACAACAGCCAGGTCCAGTTCTTCCTGAAGTCTTGCTGTCACACAGGGGTTGCCTGGTTTGGTACAGAGACTTGTACTGCTGTGCTCTGTTTAAAATACTCTTTCGACTATGCTGCAACTAACTATAATTAATTATCTGAAAGTATATTGAACAATGTCTATATTTTCCAGCTTCCTGGAAACGTCCTAGGAAATAATTAGAAAGTTACAATTTTGTTTTGACATACATATAGATAATTAACCAAATATTCAGTTGGTCAAAAAAATTAATTTTGCATGACCATGTATTATCTACCCACTCTCAGTTCGTTATCAGATGCAGTATTATTGACATTCATGTGATTTTATTTATCAAATTACTATACAGTATCTGACTGATCATTATCTGATTATGTTCTAATATGTATTGCTATGCATTGCTATTCCCTCTAAAACGTGCAGCATGTAAATTATCTGTTTTATTTCAGTATATTCATTCATTTCCTGCTGGTCTGTCCTAGGTTTGAGACACTTGATGGAAATGCAGTTCTACAGTTAGACCCAGCTGTTCCTGGTGTGTTCAACGGACCTTATCCACTTGGAATTGACCCGGTAAAACCTGTACACTCACTAAAACAAGAAACACAAATAGCATGCAGAACCACAGAGCACAATTTACCTCTGGCCTGAAGTTTAAGGTATAGAGCTGTCAATATTCATTATTAAGTCCCAGGAAAACACCTAAACCTGCTGTGTGTGTATCAAAGCCTGATATATGTTATTTCTCTGGGCTCACATCGGTAGGTCACACTGTTGTACTGGATGACATGTTCCTTCATTACCATGAACACACACACAGTTTATTTGGACTCAGTCCCAATTACACCGTCCTACTGCCCCAAACACTCACTAGAGCACCACATGTGGATTCATCCGCCACTGAAAATAGTCACCAACAAATGCACTGTTTCCTCCTGTTTGTTCAATAAAAACTACAGTGACCAGCAGTTTTAGGAACTGACTGAGCCTAAGAATGAAACTACATATTTGTGAGCTGTTTTTACAGTATGTCTTCAGTAGGAACCAATGGACTGAATGACCAACTGCCACAAAGGAACAAATAATATAAAGTTCCCAATATGTACGGTTATGTTAGAGCATCCTTATACAATGAAAGAAAGGTAAGGAACCGTCACACCATGACATGTCATCTCTGCAGATCTGGAATGTTGCCACCAACAAGCTGACCTTCCTCAACTCATTCAAGATGAAGATGTCTGTGATCCTGGGCGTCATCCACATGGTGTTTGGAGTGTCTCTCAGTCTCTTTAACCACCTGTAAGTACTTCACTCGACACCAGTGCTAAAAATGAACACGTAAATCCTTAGACTTAGACAGACTTCATTGTCATTCAAGTATGCAACAAGTGTATACACAACAGAATTTTGTTGCATTTGCTCAGGACAGTATTCAGATATAATTAACATATACAAGTGGTATATATACAGTGATTGAAAAAAAATATATATACAGCAGGAGTGAAATGAAATATACAGTAGTTTGAATATACAGGAAGGTACAGCAGTATTATAAATATATAACAGTAGTGCAGAACTGTGGTAGTAGGAGTGAGTGCAATGTCCATTTAGGAGTTCAGCAGTCTGATGACCTGGGGGAAAAAGCTGTTGCAGAACCTGGTGGAATTGCACTGAATGCTGGGAAAACAGTCCATGATGGGGGTGTGAGGCGTCCCAGATGATGATTCTGGCTTGGGACATGCAGCGCTTTGGTGCAATGTCCTAAATGGAGGGATGAAGTCCCAATGATCCTCTCCTCACATTCTTCCAGTCAGAGGCACTGCAGCCTCCACACCACACAGAGATGCAGCTGGTAAGATGCTCTCTATGGTGCTTCTGTAGAATGTAGTGAGGATGGGCAGGGGCAGGTGGGCTCTCCTCATACATACGTTGCTGTGCCCTCTGGACCACTGATGTGGTGTTCACAGACTAGGTAAAGTTGTCTGGTTTTGTCCACATTCAGGATCAGGTTGTTGCCTCTGCACCAGCCCACCAGCTGCTCCACCTCCTCTCTGTAGGCCAGGTTGTCCCTGATGAGGCCCACCACTGATGTGTCGTGTGCAAATTTCACAATGTGGTTGGTGGCAAACCTGGGGACGCAGTCATGCGTCATCAGAGTGAACAGCAGAGGGCTCAGGACACAGCCCTGAGGGGAGCCTGTGCTGAGGGTGATGACACTGGAGGTGCTCTGTCTGACCTGAAGCCCAGGGGTCCCTGTTTGACTACCAGATGTTGTGGAATGATGGTACTAAGGGGGGGGGGGCAGGACAAAGGAAAACATATAGTAGTACAGTACAGATCTACATAGCGATGTAAAGTAATAGATGTAATGTTATTGATACAAACATTAATAAAAATGTTAATAGCAGTTTAATAGCAATACTAATAATGAGAGCAATTACAATAATGGCAACAATGGCAGTTGAGCAGGAACACGGGGGCAGCAGGTGCAACCACAGATTCAGACTCTACAGCGTAGGAGGCAGAAATATCTGCAGAAAGATTAGAGATTTGAGTTTAATAAGTCTAAGGTTTAATAAGGCTGTTATATCCATGTGAATGAATACGCTAACACTGATGGAGTATGATGAAACAATTACCCTTGTAGGAAACTCTCTCCATATTCTGTTATTCAGATATGTTGATCAGGTTGGTTGCAGCTGTTCTGGTTGATAATGCCAGTGCTATCTAACTCATTTACAATCACATTACCTGCTTGTTGATAATATTTTCACTACTTGCCAACATCATCTGTGCCTTTGACTGACATTGCTGCACTGCAGGTACTTCAAGAAGCCACTGAACATCTTCTTGGGCTTCATCCCAGAGATCGTCTTCATGACAAGCCTCTTTGGCTACCTCGTTCTGCTGGTCTTCTACAAGTGGACAGCCTATGACGCCTACACCTCCAAAGACGCACCCAGTCTGCTTATCCACTTCATCAACATGTGTCTCTTCAACTACAACGACCCCACCAACAAGCCCCTCTACAGGGGACAGGTGCTCCCTCCCTCATCTACCCCTCTGCCTCTCCTCTCAGCTTCCTGCCCGCCCTCACTTAATAGTATGGTTGAAACCCTGGTAGAGAGATGCACAGCAGCTCATAGCAAACATACCCACAATTGTCATTAAATATACTTTCTTCTCCTCTGGTTAGAAGTCAGTCTCAGCTACTGGAGCTGGCAGGGATTTTGTCTTGCTCAAGCATACTTCTGTAGGACTTATTCTTGCTTACATAAGCCTTGAACTAAGGTCATCCAGTTAAAGGACTTTAAAACTTTTATAGTAACCATGACCAGATCTACAGTGCAGTCAGTCAAGTTTTTGGCTCTACTCTAACACATTGAATAGGAAATTCTGCTGAAATTAGTACATGTTTAGAGAGAGAACTCTTCTGCACAGCTGGTTATGAGCTATTACCAGTCTACCTAGTTTGGTCTAACTTTTCCATCTAGCTTACTAGGTTGAGAGTAGGGCTGGGTTATAAGGCAAAACATTTTATCACAATAATATCTTTTCCCATGCAGTGGAGGAGGCAGTACCAAATGTGGCTATAATTAGCCTAATTTCATTTCATCTATTGTGTGTGTGGGAGACTATTCCAGACACTTCACAATGAAGGTGGGAAAGTGAACCAAACATTTTCTAAACCAGCTACTCATCCTTGAAGCCTTTCTCTTGTAAATCTGAATTGTAATGTTTGAGAACACTTCCTAATGCTCCTCTTTGTACGGCTTGTCTAAGTGAGTTTTCAAGTGCATTGTCTTTGCCAAGCCAGAATTGGATTTTTATGGCCTAAAACTCCCACTGCAACTACAGTTGGTGAAATCTACAATTTCTCTTCAGCCGTACAAAACAGTAGTTGTAGTGGGTTATTTTCCCCCATTGGTCACAAGGAGCAGCAACAACATCACTCGGTTCCACTCTAAAATGTACATGAACAAATTGCATGAAAAGAATGATGCTTTATTGTAAGTGTTTTTGGGAAGAGGCAGGGGTTTCAAGGATCGGGACTAAGTGGTAGGTTGAGAAGATGTAGCTGTGGTTAACGTCCCTTTAATTGACGCTTACTGTGCCGACACCTTATGTGCTCATCTCTTCTGTCTGGCATTTGATCCCAAAGCTAAAGCATATGGTGTGTTCAGCTAACTGAAACAACTCTGCTATGTCCACTTTGGGGAATAGACTGTTGATACAGTTGGTTAGAAATAGCTTTGTTCCTGTAATGTGATTGGCTGTTGGTACATTATCAAGCAATGGACCCTATCAATAGTATATCAGTTTCTCTTATTTCTCATATCATATGGAGGGAAAGTTTTTTTCACATTTAGTTCATATTGTTTCTATCGCCCAGCTCTCAAAAGCTTGTTTTTTCTCTCATTTGAAGCAATATCAAGCTGCTCCAAACAAATTGCCCATAGTGGGATTTATAAAGTGGTTTGTATGGTATTGTTTAACAGAAATTGGAAAGGAGAAGGAAGGAGAATGTCAAAGTCAGCCAAAGGGAGGTTTATCCCCAGAGGACCATACCATCCGTTCAGTCAGACTAACAATTTACCAACATTTGCTGTAGTTAATGTTCATTTTCTGCTCTTGATGCCAGATACGATAAGCATATTACTATTATTTGATTAAAACAACAAATAACTGTAACAAGTACCATTTTTGCCACAAAGCAAAGGAAAGGTTTTTCTCTACTAGCAGTGGCAGACAGGGAGAACTGAGTCTGTTCAGGGGATTAGCATCTTCTGATCACCGCTACACATCACCAACACCTCGTTAATCTCTCTCTGTTTGAATCTGTAGATGGGGATCCAGGTTTTGTTGGTGCTGATTGCGCTTGCATGTGTACCCTGTATGCTGATTGTGAAAACTATGGTGCTTCGGCGTCAGCACCTGTGGAAAAAGCACCTGGTATGTGAATCTGACCCCACCTATGACCTTACTGCCACCATTGATGAATAACATTTATAACCTTTGGTATAACCTTTTTTTTTTCACTCCTATTCTGCCATTCATTTCAATGCACGTTGTACTGTGTAATGTGGTTTGTTGTGTTGTCATGAAAAATGCTTAAAGCCTGCCTTGGAAACGCTCATATTTTGGTGATACATTTGTCAGAAATACTTCACAGAGTGAGGGCACCCTAACAGCCTCTTGTATCCATCTTTATTCTACCTGTATAATTGATGAGTTCTTATCCAAAATATATAAATATATCCAACAAATATGAATTACCTGACATAGCATCCACCATCATTGCTCTCACTGGTTGTCTTAAACATAAAACAAATGCAGTTCCATCAGACTGAAGTCCAGAACCAATTTAAAAGAATGACGTGCTCACAATCTTCATGAGAAGTGTCAATTCACTGTTGTGGTACTCATAAGTTTGTAAGTGGAGTGCCCTGATTTGGAATTTGTTTTAGTCTCAATCCTTTGACAAAAGTACATTAGTTTTCATCACATTTTAGTAAATTGATCCAAGTTTTACTTAACCAAAACTAAAGACATTTTAGTCTTGCCAGACCAAACTAGCCTGCTGACAGGCAAAAGGATTTTAAATGAGTAACAAAAATAGTTGACTGGTGCAGGATGTTGCTGGTATCTCAATGACCCAAGAAGATTTGAACCAGAGATTCTTTTTTGCCATTTAAAGTTTTACAAATTACAAGTTGTACTCTATAAAGTTGAGTATCTAACTCTATTTGTGGGGGTTTAACACAACCAGTTAGATTCTCTTTCTCTCCAATAAATGGTTACCCCAATTTAATACTGTAATTAATATTGATAATAATACTGGTTAAGTCTATATAAATATAAAAATGTTTTACTAGCCTAGATTTCAGTAGATCACTGTTTCTTTGACCATTTACATTTTTGCAACCTTTGATTGTGTCATGTTTCACAAGTTGTGGAGGTATTTCATTTTCGAATGGAAATCTTCACTTTCTGTGCTGGGTGCCCTGTTTTACTTTTGAAAAATCTAAGTAAATTAAGAAAGCGTTCAACCTAAGGCTTGCTTTAAGCTAGACACAGCTCTTGTGGCTTTTGTATCTAGTCCCAGAAGAGGGAAGAAACCCCTGCAGAGAATCTAGAGCAGTCTTTAGAGCAAACAGGCGTGTCCTCATCATGCACCGGACTCACCCAACAGGGCACTCAGAAGTTTGGAGGGGTGCGGGTGGGCAACGGGCCCACAGAGGACGAGGCTGGCATCATGGACCACGACCAGCTCTCCCAGCACTCAGAGGAAGGAGATGAGGTGAGTCCATAAAATATCACCAAACATCACTGATTCACATTGCATCCTCCTCCAGACCATCATTTTGATTGATTTAAAACTTTGTGCAGTTTTAATTAGGGTTATGATGCTAACTATACTTTGACCATTGTATATGGACTATTCTCTGTGTTCTCAGTATGGCACAGATAAAGGGGGTCACTGAGATAATACACGTTGTTTTCTGAAAATGAACCAATTAGTTTCCCAGTTTTTATGAGTCACTTTAAAAGGTTTGCTGTCCATCTTTAGTTGAATTTATTATTTCCGTTTTTTGAATGCTAAAACATATGAAATATACCTAAAATATCCTCTTTCTTAGCATTGACCTTTTACCTGCTGTGCCTTTTAGCTGATGTCTAGGTACTGAAACACCATCCACTCATCAACTTTGCAGAGAATATTGCAAGGCCTTCCTTTTGTCAGCTCCCTTTAACAGCCCATACTTTAAAATAATGATTTGCACTAGATATAGACACCAAATACAATTTTTACATTTTTAAGGGAACTTTATGGTGCATACATTTTCAGTTTGCGTTCTTACAAAATAAAAAGGTGGAAAGTAAATATGGAGGAAAAAGTGATATGTTTAGCACTGCAACTAAAGACTATTGTCTTGGTTGATTAATTGCCTAATTGGTTAATTGTTTAGTCTCTAGAATGTCAGATTGTGAACATAGATCTTCACAAAATTCCATCTTTTTTAGTCTGCCCAACAGTTCAAAACAATTAGACTAGATTTGGAGCACATCTTAATACTTATTTTGACTTAAGATTGCACCTGTACCTGCACATGCACATCTATTTAAAAGTGTTTAATCTGAAAGTTTGTTATTACAAAAGGTTTCCATGTTATCTTTTTTTCTGGTGGGGTGGATATGCCATTCAAACACCTAAATGGTGTTTTTGTTGCACTACAATCACTTGTATTTGGCCTCGCTAACAAACATGTAGTCTGCTTTATAATCAAACATATCAGCTCAATGAGGACAGTAGTTTGGTTCATCTTCAGAAAAAAATACTTTTTGAAATTCTCTGTCTTAGCCCATTCACCAGCACCATGTTTTACTCCCTGCTGTAGCTCCTTATCAGTGAGCAACATCTTCTCTATAGTAGTAATGAGAGATGGGGATATGAGGGCACAACAGCGGGCAGAGAGAACAGTTGTGCAGGGATGGACTGGAGCAGATAACAAATGGGTTTTCCATTTCAGATACATAAACAGTGAGGTGGTTTTCATGAGAACCAGCGAGGAATCTCTAAAAAAAATACCACCCAGTTTTTTTCTCTCTGTGACTCAGAGGTTTGGTGTCTCCCAGGTCTCCTGCATAATACATATCTGAGTGTTTATGCTGTGATAACATATTGCATAACTTTAATCTGATGACTGCATTCTGTCTTCATTATTCCAAGCGTATGATAGGAGTGACTTATATACCGGCTAATAGAATTCATTATATGTTGAGAGTACCAAGTAACTGTAAGAGTATCTGGCTAGACAACTTACTAAATACAACACATTGTAGTAAAATACAGTGTACATTGATACAGGTATATAGTGTTTATGTTACATGTGTTTACATGTCTGTACAAAAACACACACTACAATTTTGCTGCAGCTAATATAAGACTTCAGCAGTCTGAATTAAGTTTCTTCTTCCTTCATTGCGTGTATAGCGGTGCTGTGTCTCAGCTCAACAAATATAGCCTACATGTGATTTCTAGGATGTACTGTATCCTTCCAGGGGGAAAAGGCAATATTATATCAAGAGGCTGTAACTTATATTTTGTTGATTACAGTGACCAATAACTATCTTAGCATGCATATGGCATGAGAGTATTGTGTAAAGATATACATAAAAAAACGAATCTGAACGTATCCTTTAAAATTCAACCCAACAGAAGCTAAGTAGTGTCAAACTACAGGATACCCAGAGGTATATAATTTGCTCTATTCCTTTTATTATTGACCATTAGCCAATTGGCCACATGAGTGCCCTGAGATAACTTTGTTATGATATGGCGCTATATAAATAAAATTGAATTGAATTGAAAATTGAATTGAAATTGAATTGAATGTGGCCACATGCTATCTCTTTCCATCAAGTGCATAACTATTTATGACACAAATGGATGCAGATTATTAGAATAGTGGAATTTCTTTTTTAACATATAAAAAGAGCCAAAACGAAGCCCAGCCAGAGCTTAAAGCTTTACCCAACAACATTGCCCAAACCCGACCTGAAACACGATACCTTTTTCATGACTTGGTATGTTTGGGTCTAGAGCCTAGTGAAATAAACTGCAAACCAAACACGTGAACTCTGCCACTAACCATTGACCTTTGATTACTTTCAAGCACTCGGAGGAAGAGCCGGTAAGAACCTGAGTTTGGTATCTTCTTAGCATGTCTGGATGCTGTCTTGCCTGATCAGTTTGTGCCTTTAGTACCAAGTGGTGGTCTTTCTTTCTTTGAACTCTTGATCTGTCTAAGTACTCTCATACTGTCGACCTGCTAGTACCAGGCATGTTTATGTGTGTGACTGTAAAGGTGTGTTTGTGCCAAGCCACACTGCAGGTCATTTAGTCAGACACTCATTCGTGATTTTCAGCATATTTTACAGTGTCATAAAATGTTTCCATCTACTTGTTTTTCTTTGTGCATAAAAAACCTTGTCATCATCAAAATTAAATTAAAAAAATCTGTTCACACTTAGCTTAGGTGCAATGGTCCAAGTCAAAACCTCCACAAGACTGAGACAAGTCCAAGTTTAAATGCTCACAGGAACGGGACAAGACTGGGTCAAAACACCCTGCTGAGACAAGTCTGACAACTCTGGAAATATACCCAAATATAAGTTGGTGTCTCTTTCTCTACTATTACAGGCCTGTTTTTGAAATTGTTCCAATTAGAGTTTTCTTTTGTCCCTGTATCAAGAGAAATTTGGTTTGAAATAGTTTGTGTCTTTTGACTGAGCTGTTAATGTCTCTATCACAGATGAACAGTCTTGTACCTTGTAAATGTGCGGTGTGAAATCACATGACTCTGCTCAGCTGAAATGTTTGGTCACAACATTACAAATTAGAGCCTTTGGCCTCCTTGTATTTTGCCATCACGCATGTTAGCCAGTGTTGTTTTCATTAGCCACTTGTGTTGGAGACCATTTGAATGTGAACAATGAGGGCTGCTTCCATGAACTCTATTTCATGGGTCCAAGGACAAAGAGAAGAATGGAAAGAGGAAACCAGGCACGCACAAAGCCAAACCCAACAAGAGCAATAGACTCCCATGGCTCCCCCCCTCCCTGCCCACTTCATACAGGAAAGGCTAGTCTTGCTCCAGGAAGGAGAGAACGGAGGAACTCTGTTGGCTTTACAATACAAAAACAAGTCCCTGCATTGTGATCCTGCTGGGGAAAAAAGAAGAAGCAAACTCAGACAGGCCAGGCTTCTTTGCTCTCCGTTTTCTGCCTGGTCCGAGCTAAAGCCTCTGGCAGGTGTCAAAGGAGTCATCAAAGATGATAACAGAATTTCCATGCCAGGTCATTTCCACTGTCCGTGCCACACGTGACAGCACAGTTGTTATTATTGGCCCCATTAAGAATAGCAGAGCTGGGTGATAATCATCTCTCAGTGCTAAGTAGAAAGTAAAGTGTTTGTTTTCTCAGTTGATAAGCTATAATGACGTATGTGTAAGTAATCATACTGGAAATTCTATTCTTTTTGTTTCCAGTGATGTTTAGTATTGCTGTCAGCACGCTTCAAACACTGTTTCATTTATACTCTTATTTTTTTATGTAAACAATCAAAACACCTTCAAACAGATTCAGACACAC
Organism: Nannoperca australis; assembly: GCA_036023655.1. Lineage (NCBI taxonomy): Eukaryota > Metazoa > Chordata > Actinopteri > Centrarchiformes > Percichthyidae > Nannoperca > Nannoperca australis. The sequence goes on along the minus strand of JAVQJD010026706.1, from coordinate 779 downwards.
ACACACACACACACACACTAGGGTCCCAGGTGAAATCTAAACTGAGCTTTCACTCAGCCTGTGAATGTGAAAGCTGCACGTCTTCTGTGGCTATGGAGGAACTTTTTTATGTCTGACATCATCCAGGTATATTTTGGTTTAGGTTTGGAGACTGGAAATTTAACAAACACATTTACAAACAGATTTCTAACAGACCCCTACTGGGACATGGGTTTTCCAGGCAGCGAGGCGCCTGAGTCACATTTGGATCCATTGTTTTTGGAGTTTGGCCTCTGCTTTGTGTTCCGAGACTATGGAAGTGCAATACTCAATCACTGCAGTAGCTGATAACTGTTTCTGTTATGGATGCAGTGGTGGCCTGAAGGTTTGGGAAGTGGACTTGGGACCTGAGGTTAAGTGAAAGAGCAGGGTTTTCCCCTCACTACCACCAGTGAGGTGCCTTTGAGCAAGGCTGTGATTAAAGGGCCTGCAATGTGCCTGATTCACTGCATGTACACATGGAGTTATAGTACCCAGGTTACTACAGTGCATGCACTCTATGCACTGTACATTTGCCTCCTTAACCTGGTTTTTGTTGTGTTCATGTAAATGTACTGAGTGATACCTTCCAGGTAAAGTAAAGGTAAAAAAGTGTGTAATGAGTCCACTAACATCAGCTTTGTTTTATGAAACGACCCTAAAGCCATTCTTTGGCACTTCCAAAACAAAATCATCTCAATGCTGCTAGATGTAAAAACAATGACTAAACATATATATATATGTTGTATGTATATATATAT
>JAVQJD010026703.1:0-17840 GCA_036023655.1 Nannoperca australis | reverse complement strand
TTGTTATGTTGAGGCTTGTTTTTGTTCCTTTGTACTACTGCATCTATCTATCTATCTATCTATCTATCTATCTATCTATCTATCTATCTATCTATCTATCTATCTATCTATCTATCTATCTATCTATCTATCTAGTAGTGTTACTGCTTTCATCACAGTGCATTATTAGAACCAACACCACTATCACCTCAACTACTTGCAATACTATAACTGCAACATTAGCACCAGTACCACGTAACTGCTGCTACTGCTAACACAATATGATTGATACTTTTACCAACACAGCTAGAGACACTAATGAAGCAACTATTACAAAATGTAGGTGAGATTGAAAATGATGTCCATTTCATGTTTTATTGTTCATTATGTAACAATTTAAGGGCCAAATATTCTTCATTTCTGGGATCTTCTGGTTGGATGATTTGAAAAAAAATCTTTTAGGAACTCTTTTTTTGTGTAACAAATTTTAATTAGTCCAATGTGGGACAATTCTTTGTTTGCAATATAATGTCATGTTATATGTTAGAAGTTACGTCTGACAAACGTTTCACCACTGCAACAAATGTACGTCCATGTGGCCTGTACATGACACAATAATTAACTACCTAGCACTACTACTATAATCACTACAAATCTCACAGCTGCTACAGTGCAACAAATACTTTTACTTCTTTTGTACTATCATGCATTGGCACAGTACTACTACCATCTACAACTCCTGCCAATACCTCTACTATTACTACTATAACTACTAGTTATTGATTGAACTATACTTCTACCTTGAAAGGAATTCATTACAAGGTTCAATTTATTCATTCATCCATAAAGTCATGTAAATCCCAAACTGAATCAACCAAGGCTTAGTACAGACAAGAACTTGTAAATACTAAAAAATAAAACTACAGATAAAAAACAAAACTATATTTCAGTGGCAGTTTTAGATAATCTGAAAAAATAGAGAGATAGGAGAGGGAGAGTATTTTAATAGATTATGACTCATGAAACGTGTTGCACATCATCTCCGCTGTCTTCCTGCCACTCTGCGCAGTACCAGCACACTGTCTAATCACGCAGAAACACCAGAACAATAATCTTAAAACCTACATTTGCTGCAAGGAGTGACATCAAAGTGCAATGAAACACTTGCTTTGCACACCCAGACAGAAGTCCCTGTTTTACATACAAATGGATCTGATCCAGACACGAGTGATCAGATAAAGCAGTCATCTGCAGATTAAGACAAAGAGTTTAAGAACTAAACCCAAATGAGACCGTTTCAAAGCTTCCTATATACAGGATGCCTCGGGCAAAGACTTGCCTGCAGAGGAGAAAGACACAGAGGAAAGTGCAACAAAGATTTTACAGATTACATTTCTGTGGAATCCAACATAGACCTTTTTTGGATTCAAATCTATCATCTGTTAAATTATTGAATATGTAAGTTATACATCATTGTATATCTTTATCTTTGCAATCAAATTTTCATTGTTACCCACAGCAGTAAATAAACACATTTTACATTATAAAAAATATGTTATAATGCACATTAACCTTTTTAAAAGAATAGTTTTTGGGAAGTATACATTTTGTTCACAAGAATCAGATGAGAAGATCCATACCACTCTCGTGTCTTTATGTTAAATATGAAGCTATGGCCACCAGCCATTTAGCTTAGCTTAGCACAAAGACTTGAAAAAGGGAGAAACAGCTAGCCTGGCTCCAAAGAGGCTAACCGCTCTAAAGCTCACTAATTAACACATTATATCTTGTTTGTTTAATTCTTATCAATTAAAAGACATGTTGTAATTTGTTTAATTTTTACAAACACCAATGTGTCAAAAAAACAAGTTGTGATTTTACAGGGGATTATGTATGGGGCTATATTTCTTGACTGGAAGAAGGGCCTTCTCCTTTATGCTAAGATAACTGGCTGCTAGTGCTAGTTTTATAGTTACAGGCAGGAGGTTAGCTTAGTTTAGCAGAAACTCTGGAAACCGGGGGAAACCAGAAGCCTGGCTTTGTCTAAAGGTAACAAAATATGCCAGCACCTTACTAATTAACACCTTATATCTCGTGTGTTTAACTTCAAATCCAAGTGTAAAACAGCTATTTGCTGACTTATCAGGGGGTTTTGTCCCTCACTATTCTTTGGCTGGGATCAGTTGCCAGGCAACCAATACCAATACACAAGACTGCTGCTAGAAAATCCTTTTATTATATTATAAAGTGTTTATTAACAGTTTAGAAACATTTACAAACCATTCACAGGTGGGTTTACAACTATTTATAAAAGTGTTAAAAGTAATGTTGAGTTTGAATGTTTAACTCTTTGCGGGGGAAATTATCTTTAGCTTCTCAAATGTAAGAATTTGCTGCTTTTCTTTATTTTATCTTTGGGTTTTGGACTGTTTGGATGACAAAAACAGACACTTGAAATTTGACTGGAAATTGTGATTCTTTTACAATTCCTTAACATTTCATGGACCAAAAGATGAACCACTTAATTGATCAAATATTGGGGTAATTAATCCAAAATGACAATCCAGCCCTATCTGCTTAGCTTTTAACAACATTAGAGTGTGCTATAAATAATGTATTATTGTTTATGGGTGTAGAACAGGAAGGTTTTAAAATAAAGTGATGACTAATACTACATGACTTCTCCCAGTCGGTATGCATCGCTATGAATACAGTGAAGAGATAATAGGTATAGAGAGGCACATTAGACCAAAGTGCCTTTAACATCAGATTTTTTGGGGAATCTCAAACACCCTCCTAACTCTACTAAAAGTACAATAATAATATCTGACATATTCTGAAATGAAAAACTGCTTTCAGCTGCTTTTGACAGACTGCACTTACAGAAAGACACCAAGATCTCAGAGTACTTATTGACGTATAGCTTCAAAGGTAGTGTCCTTTGAAATGAAAAGCCTGCATTTACCGTACAGGACTACAGATACTTAAGAGCAGGCTGGACACACTCCTTATTCATTTCAAATGTTAGGAGCACAATGATTTTCTAGTTCCTCAGCACTGGTGCCAAAAAGCCTGTAAGCTGTGTGTAAAAGCAACATTTAGCCCATTTGATGATGTAATTGAATGTACTACAGATACAGTGTTTAACCATGGTGTTAATGTAACCTATGTAATAATCGCTCAACACAGGTACTTGTCACTGTTTTTTGGAAGCACCTCAGGTAGCAATTTTTGTTGTTATTGTTATTATTAATAAAATAAGCATTTCACATACACATATCAGCATGTTCCTTCAGCTACCTTCCATTCAAATACAGAGTGTAAGATACACTCGTGTATTAACACACACTTTCTGGATGTTTGCTATTCAGCTCTTTACTTGGTTGATAGTATTTCTCTTCCCCCTGAGCTTCCATTGTTGTGATATACAGCGAACAGATAGGTGAAACTTATTTGCATCAACACACTTGATATTTTGATAGAGGCCCATTTTTCTTTTGTCTTCCATCACCAGGAGGATTACATTTCAAGGAATTTTCATGCAACACCATTTAAGCGAGGCTGATAAGGCCTCCTTTGGACAGAGATAAGAGCCTATCCACACGCATTATTGATCTTCCTCTGGCCCGTTTGTGGAAGAAAAGCTGGAAGGGGTAAAGCACTTGTCAAACAGAGAGCTTTACCCCAGAGAAAAGAGGTGGAGATAGAGCTGAAGTATATATGAAAATGAAAGAGACACAAAAGAAGGGGAAAAAGTGAGAGAAGGTTAGCATATGTGTCAAATCATTTATTTCCTGTGAACCACTTTGTGATGTGTATGTCTACAAGATGCTAAGTTAAGTTTTTCTTTTCTCTTTCAGTGTTTACACATGAACATCAGCATCTGCTTGACATGTCAATGTGATATGACTAAAACACTCACTGGTATTTCCCTAATTAATGAATGAAGCATTTTGTTTAAAAACTAATGACAGAAAACTGAGGGAAAATGCCTGTTAAAATCCCCAAATCCCAATGTGACTTATTCATATCACTTGTTTGACTTAACAAACAGTGCTAAACCTAAAGATGTTTAGTTTACTATCATATATGACATAGAAAAGCATAACATTGTCAGAACTGAGTGGCTGGAATCAGTGAATATTTGAAAAATCAATTAATCCACTAATTATTGCAGCTCTACTCTGATAAACATTATATTTGTTAGAACATTTGTAAAGAAGGCAAGGTTAGTTTATTTATACATTGATCTTTCTTTCAATAATTCTGAATGAAAAAAGAAGAAAAAGGAAGAAAAAAGGTGATTAAGTGCAACTAGCACACTTTAATCTCTTTATATAAATGTTTGTGGTATTTCAGTCCCTCTGTACATAATATTTTATTACACATAACTGTCTGTCTCTCCACTAAAACATCTTTGGTTTGGTCCCTGAATCTTGCAGTGTGCCTCCACCAGAAAGCTTTTCTCCTTAAGCAACACACTCAGTCTTGCTTTCATTCTATAAGCCCAAAAAATATAATAATCCAACATCTGCGGGACAAGTTAAGCTAAATTGCCTGTGTCCCGAGCCCATCCTAAGCGTGCCTCAGGCTCGATGCACAAAACAATGAAATTGGCCCGTGGCGATCGCTGAAGTTGAAGGAAAAAAGCGTTGTCGTGTCGTGGCATGCCAACAGTGCACCCTTGCTGCGTGCTAGATGGCAGACGCACACTGGGGGCCGATGCACATGACCTTCTGCTATCAGAGCAGACACGCTCATTTATCACCCGCAACCTTGAATCATTGTTTTACTCAGCTTGAGCCCTTATGCTTCTGCTCACGCAAAAAATAGAATAAGTGCATTGTGGTTTGAGGCAAGAGCAGAGTCAGGCAGCAGAACCTCTGTTACTGAAATCCCCTCCATACCATGTCCACAAAATGTGCTTCGATTTTTCTTTTAACGAGCCTTTCTCTATCTGGTTGAACCCTGAAACAAGGAACCATTACACCAAGCAGGCTCCTTTTTGCATTGTTTTTAGAAGATTGGATTATTTATGATGCAGCAGGGTTACAGCTCATAAACCTAATGAGGATTCTGGGGTTCTGTGTGTGTGTATGTGTGTGTGTGTGTGTGTGTGTGTGTGTGTGTGTGTTTGACTGACTGTGGGTGAGTGTCTGCCTCTGAGCTGCATCCCAAAGAAAAGACTTGGAAGGGCCTTTAGAAGTAAAAGCTGGCAGATCACCCATTGTTTTACAGATCTGCTATAGAGTGGAAGAGCAGAGAGGAACAAGACAGGCCAGTGACGTTATGTATGAAGTAGAAGGAAACAAGGCTTTGAGTGTAGCCAGTAAAAAGTCCTTAATGTGCAGGATGGCAGCTCTGTCCCTTGCATGAGCAAATATATATATATATATATATATATATAGCACCATATCATAACAAAGTTATCTCAGGGCACATAGTAAGGTCTATACCGTCAATTCTAAATTAGTGGCCTTTATTTGGCCTCAACTTTACAAAGAACCAGAACTTAATTTGAAGTGTGTTCAAGTAAGAGACAGGCCCTTATTTCTAAAGATGTTTTCACTATTCTCCTTCAGAGGTTCTGTGTAACAAACCATCTGACATGTCAGGTTAGTTCTACGTTGCTGTTAATGAAAACTCAAATTCTTCCTTCTTCTTTACTTTTTGACTTGCACAGATTCAGTTGGTACAACACCTCTCATGTAAAATTCTTTTTTAAAACCTCCTTGGAATAAAGTGTAGATTTGGGACACAGCTACAGGGTCTGGTCAAGTCTCAGCTGTAGATGAAACTGCCTTTCAGCCTCACCAAAATGTAGAAAAGGAGTTTGTTTGCACTGTAACAAAATAAAATGATACAGGCTTGAATGGTTATCAATTATAACATGACTCTACATAACATCAACTACGTTTCTGTCCTGTTTTAATTCACAGCCCGTGAGCAGTCTGACAGATGGAATGAAGCAAAGTTTTACAGCTCAATGATTAATGGTGTAACCTGGGACAAGGCGTTTCAGTGTCAGTCGAGTGGATGTAAAATGATTGCGTTCCCGTAGCCAGTCTTCCAGAGTGACTGACAAACAGCTCATTTCAACCAATCACACCCACTTCCATTAAAACGCTCCCATTCGCACACATGATTCACTCAACCCATCACTGCAGGAAAATGCAGAAATTATATTCAAGGCTGCAGTTGGGCATGTAAAATGAAAAGGTTTAGTGCCTGGTGGGACAGGAGAGGTAGAAGAGGGGGTAGAGAGAGAGAGGTGATGGATAGTCCAACTTCCTGCAGGAGAAAGGTTTGATTAATGGCCGTCCACTCGGCAAAACACACCAGCTGTGAGGGGAGATAAGTACCAATACAAAGAGCAAATTACTGTCTGTACTGTAATAATTAACCTCAGAGACCAGCACACACAGGAAGTACAGGTTCCCTTTGAAAGAGCCTCACTTCCCCAATCTCACAATAAACAGGGCCCGAAACAAAAAAACAAAAACAACAAAAAAACCTTTGTTTTAGCTCCAGGATTTAAGGCTTTTTTATGGCTGGATGAGCTGTTCCCAAAGATGTATGAGCAAATTACTGGCTGGAGTTATTTGAAAAGAGGAAGTCCATTGTGGAAATGACTGTCAACACACTGCTGCCAAGCTCATCCCCCGGCGCAGAATGGATATCCAAACAGTCTTCAGTGAGATATATGGAGTGGAATAATTGCTTGACGCGTGGTGGGCAGGAATGGATACGAATAAACAAACTTTTTAGGTTTTGGGTTTTCGCACTTGTGGTTGGCTTAAGAGTTTTGATCCAGCTGGAAGGAGCTCTCTAGAGCGAGATGTCTGTGAGAAGGGAGGGGGAAAACAAGCCGGAAAATGTTTCCCTCCTGGGGGTGACGTTTTAACTAAAATATTTGATCAGCCTGTGGAAAACACAAGCAAGTTCTAGGAGAAAAGCGGAAAGCATTCCACCTGCCTGAACCACTCACCGAGAACCTACATAATTACTCTTCATGCCTCAACTTCCCAGTGGTTTTAAAACCATACAATAAGCCCCCTGAGTCTCGCCACACAAAAGTTAGTCTTTGATAACAGCTAATGACTGCAGCGGTGAATTCTTCAACCATAATATTATTTGAACCCGAGCTGATTAGAAACATGTGCCCAAGTGTTTGAGTGTCAGAAAGATTTATGGGTCTTTCAGCGATGACCTTTCCACTCACTGTATACACCAGTATCTTACATCACTCCCTTGGACTCCCCTCTGAGAGCTCGCCGCTTATTTTCTATAACACACGCACAGCTCGGTCACTTCCTGCTGGGCTTGCTTGCTCAGATGTTTTGAGGTGGAGGTGTGTAAAGAGAGTGTGTGGTCATTTACATATAAATTTAAGAATGTATTACGTAACACAGAAAGAGGTCAGTTTGCTGTTTGTTATTTGGGGTTAAATGGATGAATTGTTCTGAAAAAGGAGTAATTAAAATGTCAATAACCTTTCCTTGAGGAAATCTTTATTTCTGTGAAGAGGAAAACCCCTTCCAGTAAGCCTATACGTTCAAAGTCAGTTAAATTCCTTTCTTTTATATACAGTACAATAGTGTGAACAAAGGATATACAAAATAATAAAATAATGTAAATAATAATAACATTCATCTCATTAGATTTTTTGTAAAGTGAACCAATCCAGTCCTGCAAAATGAATCACAGGGAATTCATGTTTTCCCACAGTGGAAATACCACAGCCAACTGGATAGCCAACAATGAAATGCTTATTAAATGCCATCGAATGCTCTGTGTTCAAACCATTAGTGCACATTTATATATTTAGTATGGAGGGAATGTTTATAGATTGGATTTCTGCCATTATTTGACGTCAACATTTGAGTTCAAAAAGAAAAACTCTGATAACTATATACAATTCTTTCTTGACACAAACAAATTGCTCAAACTTGCTTTCTAAGGTGTTGTGACAACACACCTGTTGTACTGCACACAAAAGTGCACATGCACGCACGTGACATGGCGCCCATTACTGTGTCTGGTTTCCTACTATTCTGCAAATCAACAGTTGGTGGTGGGAACGTGCAGAGAAATGTAATAATGCGCCAACAATTTTACATGTCAGGCCTCAAGGAAACACACAATGCATGCACTTAATGAGTAACACTCAATGTGAACACATTTTGTGAACAATATTCACAGAGCACATTTCAATAAAAGATGACGATGATGAAAAGGAAGTTTTGCACAGTAAACTTCACTAGAAATGTAATTATTATGAGAAAATCAACCATAAAAATAACTTGCGTTAAGAAGAATTGGGGAGAAAATATATAAGGAAGCAGCTTATAAAAACATCTATGCACTGTAGAGATTTTACAATTACTCAACTAATTAATTAGTTGATTTTCATAAAAATAATGACCAACAATAAAAAAAATCAATTTATCGTTTTTACGTGATCTATCAAGCAAAAATACCAAACATATATTGGTTCCTACATCTCAAATGTGAGGATGTGCTGCAGTTCTCTGGTTTCTATAATTTTACATTAAATAACTTTGGGTTTTGCGCCGTTGGTTGGACAAATAAGCAACCAACTTCTAGGAAATTATGACAGACATTTTTCAAAAAATGTTTGACATGTTATAGACTAAAAGACAAAAAACAAAAAGGCAATTGATAATCCATAATGAGACTAATTGTTTTTTGTAGCCCTTATGTATTGCAATTTGCAGATCCAGCAATGCAATATCCGCTTGTTGATGTATTGGTTGTATCTGTAATAAAAAGTAGTAGATATTTTGGGGTAAGCAGATAAAAACTAAACATCATGTTGTGTCTGACATTTTAACTATACATTTTGTAGGTTGAAGTCAATGCTATTACAGGAAACAAGACATGAAATAAAAAAACCGCAGCTCAGCAGCAGAAAGGCTGTAGCTCCTTTTACAAAAACCTGACAAAAACCTACAAACTGTAGAAAAAGCCATAATAAAACAATCGATTTTGAAAGAACGTACAGAACATACTGTCATTTTAGTGATCAAATAAAAACCCTCCATATGGCTACAACGTGTCTACAAAAAAGGCATAATTCTGAAATTGAGATTGTTTGGAATGGTCAGCAGAGAGGAAGAAAAATGATGATTGCGTTTTTAGTATTTGACGCTATCCGACACTAACATGTGCCAACTTGAACCGCAGGGAGATGTGGACGTAAAACAGAACCGTGTGCATATTGTTAAGCCGGATGTTTGAAGTGGCAAAGACCGCTCGCACTCACTCTTTAAGCCTGACCTTTACTGCAGCCCACCAACTGCTTCACGCACACTCGGGTCTCTCTGCGTTTATAGAGATAATCACCTCACACACACGTGTCCGGCCCTCAACACATGAGTTCTTTTGGGTCTCACCAGTGGCACACACACGTGATAACTGATAGGCCTCATTTCACTTGACTAGCCCACCAAGGGATTGGGCAGGGGGGCATGAAGATTTTTTCCCCCTTATTCTTGTGTTTACTGTGCTTTATCTTGCCTCAGATTAAGCAGTGGGTGTTATTGTGGGAATCGGGGGGGTGGGGGGGCAGCTCTTTCTGCTGGTTTCCTTACAGTCCTCTTTTATTAATGAGAGCCTCTAAACTTCTGCCTTAGCAGGAGGGGAATAGAGTTCGGCAATGCCCCAGCAACTCTGAACAACGTTCTGTCAGGAAAAAGAAATTAGGCAAATGGAGATGGAGGAAAGGCATTAAAGCTAAAAATAGAGTAACGTTTTTCTCCTAAAGTGAGGCAACACTGGATTTCAACTCTGCATGCAGCATGGTGACAATGCAAAAACACTGATACAAAAAAAAGTTGTTGTTATTCACCCCATCACATCACAGCAGAACATTGAGCTGTATGTTGATCTGAGGAGTTATTTCGAAGGGGCTAGAAGAAGTCGAAGCCTATAACAGCACAGCCAAGGCTCGGTGCAGAGATGTCCCTTTGTTTGTTTAAAGGGCAGGAGAATCGATGGCCCCGTTTTTTGAGGCATGGCTCTGACCTCTCGCAGTGGCACCTGTATCAATCACGGGCCAGCTTCGTTCTCCGCCTCACTGCTCGTCACATTTGTCTCTCGTGCTTGCGACCGTGGATGGAGGCTGTCTATCTATTCTCAAATGTCAGTCTACACTCCATGCCAGCTGTCAGCTGACACAGAATAATACATAAACAGCCTAAAATGTGATGAGAGCAACTCTTGAGGAAAGATTTATTGAAGGAAGGAATTGATTTTGGAGAACGATTTAAGTGTTGGCTGTGAGGGTGTAAGGCCCGCACAGAAAAAATGAGAAGCCAAGCCTCTCTTTGTTGAATAAATGTGAAGTAATTTAATAATATCCTGACAGCTGAACAGCTCTTTCAGCTGAAATTCAAAGGATCTCAAAAGGTAAATTTATTCAGATGTGTTATTGTTTGGTGTTGTTTCTGTTATCTTGGGATATACAGGCTCAAATACATTGATTATACAAAACGAAAATACAATTTCCATAAGAACACACTTGTTTGTACTGATCTGCAGGTCTTACTGACGTTGGAACACGTGCATATTATCCAGCTTAAGTGACTGTTGGACAGATATTTGTATACACGTTCCAGTCAAATAAACCTGATTATTCTCCAAAGATTGTGATATTTTTTGACACGTTCATTTAGCTCATTCAGAAGTCACTTAATTAAAGTAGCTGTATGCTACACTGACAATCTCTTTTGTTTATTTTGAATTACAGCCACGTAAAGTAAAACAGCACAAAGAACATCGAAACCGATTTTATTTCCTATTTTCATTCTACATTTTAATGTGACTGAGCAGAAGGCAAGTTTCATTTGGATGAGACAAGAGATGCAGAAAAACCAACTGTACATGTAAATGAACACATCAAAGTAAAAGTTTCCCCCAAACTTTCTCATCTCACTTTCAAACCGCAGACAATTTAAAGGCTGTTGAATATGTATCACCATATGTAAGCGCTCGTTTCACAAACCCTCAGGAAAACAAAGTCAGACCTGACAAAATTGTCCAAAGGGGGCATTTGGATGGAACTGCATGCAAACTCACTGCGGCAACAACCAGATCTCTGTTTTGATGGATTGGACCACAGTTAATCTGTATGTATGCTCAATCCTTATGAGACCACATTGTAATCACGCAGCAAGTTCTCAGCGATCCAGGACTCCTGGTCTTGGGTTGAAAGAGAGGAATGATTCCCATCATGGAGTAATTAGTCTTGTTGTCACCACCGGACCTTGACAGTGAATCCACTCGCCAGGGCTGTAAAGGTAATTAGGTCTTTGCTACTGCTGAATCATAATCAGTACCTCCTTTACTCACCAAGTACGATGCCCTCAAATTTAACTTTGTGAACAGCAGCACAGACATCATGGCTGTCAGCGGTGATGAGTACTGTGAGCCAACGTTTCTGCTATAGTGTCATTTTAATTTCTCTCTTGTGGTACTTTAACTTTCTTGGCTCTTTCTTTAACTCTGTTGGCTGATTAACACTTAAAGTTTGCAGCAGGTTGATAGAATTGGCTTTCATTTAGCTTGTCTTGCTATCATGTTCTACGGTTTGGTGACAGGATGCATCTGCTTTCATGTAGTACTGCTAGGAACTGAATCTGCTCTCCTGTATGGATCATCAGTTATAATAGCCTCAATATGTTTGACAGAATTTTCATTATGACAGGCAGAGGTGCCATCACCTCAGCAGGAACTAATTTCAGACTAAGAATTTGTTTTATTCCTCTGCCATTTGACTTCAAAGACACATTGAGCTAAAATGAACCCCAAGAAATTCCAAGTTCCCTTTCTGTGAATTCTCCTGCCATTTCTCAGTCTAAATGTCAAAAAAAGCTTTCATTGTATATGTTTATAATCATTTCCCTGTTCCTGTAAAGTCATGCCCGCCCCACGTATGCTTACATGTATCCAGTTAAATCTTATCTAGGGCCAGCAGATAACCCCTCAAATTTTGTAAAAACAGTCCACCGCACTACAACTCCAAATATTGGGGGTTTGCCGAAGAATCCAAGCTCATGTATGTTCATGCATTCACTCCCAAATGCCAAGAGCAAATATATAGGATGATACACATAAACGTAAAGCTAAACAATGATAGGCAACAACAAACATATAGATATTATGTACAGGCAGGTATGAAATGAGGCGGCAGGAAAAAGATCTAAAACCAACATATGAATAACAACTTACAATGTCAATATACAGGTCAAGCTGTTACATTCATGTGCTTAAACAAGTAAGAGTGCAATGAATGCTGGAATTAGTATTGTACGGATAGTGCATTAAATTACCCCCCACAAAGGCTAGAGAAGCTATCTAAACTCTCTTTACATGTCTGTCTAAAGTGTCTTTGTAAAACTAGAGTTATCAAATAAATTACATAAGCCTATAAAACTTAAACCTGCAATAATAAGTTGAGGGCCGGACAGCTAAACAATCACCTGAAACTCACTATAAAACTCCATAAAGCCGAGGGGAGCCGCAGATTCAGGTGATTATTGTTTAGAGTCATCATTCACATTTTATTCACATTCTTATTTGATTGATTGATTGTTATGATTAAAATACCATTTATAGCCACTTTAATTTACTCATCCAGTATATCTTAGTCATCTGCTTTAAATCGGAAAAATACAAATACAAAAATTGAGAGATACATATGAGAGCCAGATGGAATTGAAATGTTGTGGTCAAAACTAATAATCATATCATATACTACTAAGATCTTACAATGGTGACTGTAGGTCTTGACATATTTTTTCTTAGAATAAGTTCTAAAAAGGCTGAAGCTCATCCTTCAATCTTCTTCCAACCTCTCCAGTGTCTTTGTTCTGTGTCTGTCAAGAGACGGGCAAATGCCAAAAACTGACTTCTTTATTTTACTACTACTACTGTATAATTTATATAAAACACTTGGCAAAGTCTTATAAGAAACCTCAAAGATTATGTAGCTGCTTTAAGTTCACTTCTTTCAAGTGTACATTTTTAATGCCTTTATTTCAAGTTTTAACTTCTTGTAGTTATTGTTGCAGTGTCAGTATATATCTAAAGTTGTAGGTCTGAGACTCAGCTCAATTATTTTCACAGCTCTTATAGAAGACTCCAGCTCTCGTCTGTAAATGGCTGTAATTGCCACATTTAAGGTGAAGAGTTATATTTGAGATTATTCCTCTCTGAGGATTTCCCTACAGGGTCGTCACAGAGTGGAGATAAGGATTCTTGCAGCGGAAATACTTTACAGCTAATGTACTGTTGGTTCTAGTTTCACCTCTGTAATTCTCTTATTGATTTCAACTTAATTATTCCTCTCCTATGAGACAAAATCCATCTGGTGCTTAATGAGAGTGCCTCATGTGCCAATGGACTTGTTGTAACCCGGATATCTTTGTGAGTAATGTTGTCACCTAAACTACAAATATCTATAGACAGGTTTCCAACAATGTGGTCATGTAGAAAACAACCGGAATTAGCAAAAACCGGTTAGCAACAACCGGAATTAGCAAAAATCAACATTAGAAGTTGTTTTTGAACTAAAAGACTGCACAAATTGCAACGGTAAATCATGGAAAATGTTAAATACCTCAGTAAAGAGAATTTCTTGTTAGCACTTAATTATCTTTTAGCATCTAACAAACTGGTCGGAATCCTGAATTTTAATAAGGCAGTAGATAGATAGATACATAGAAAAGTGGTGAGGAAGAAAAGCAGATTTTAACGTAGACAGCTGACACTGTTAATGAAAATTTCAAAGGTTTGTCAGGCTCTCTGGTCATTGTTTTGGTGACCAGTTTGACGACGTACGGTAAGAGTTTACACATGGACTTGATGACAGCTGATAGGCAGGATGACTTGGGATGAAAAAGCCTCAAGTTTACGCTTTTCAGAGAAATATTGCAAACAATGCTTGAATTCTATATTGATAATGAGTTAAGTTTTGCCTGTAAAATGGTGGATTTGACTTTCAGCAAGTTGCTTTATTTCTACGTAAAGAAAATGTCCATATAAAATCCATCTTGCCATTGTAGCAATTACTTTTCTATTGTGCATCCTCAATTGTTTGTAAATGGAAAACCAGTCTTGTTGAAGCAGGTGAGTCCTACCTGTTGTCTCCCTGAGAGACTTTGGCTTGATTCTAACACTGCTGCCTTTAGGCCTGCCTGACAGAAATTATCTCTGTGTGCTGTGATGGAGCTGCAGCGAATGTAAACAAAAGTATTTCAAAAAGCTTTGTTTAACATATGTGGCAGAACGTTTGCTGCGGTGCTCTTCTTTTCAGGACGTACTAAATAAAAGCTGTAGCATGCAGCAGTAATTGTAACTGAATGGCACCGCAGCATAAAAAGCCTCCTTTGAGCTGATGTATTGTATTTCAACATATCACTCATTGTCGCAGCAGTTCTTTTTGCTGAAGCTGCTCGCATGGAACGAGGCGTGGCGGCCTTGAGGTGACAGAAAGTGCTGAGTTACTTTTCCAGGCTTTCATTATGTTTACTTGATCCCCATCAAAAATCCAGCTCTACTGAAAAAAAGTCCAGCGTTTCCTTTTGACAGATATTTCATTGCCACATCGACAGCAAGTCTCCAGCTCAGATTTATGGCTCTCCTTAAGCGTCTTAATGTCTCCCCAAGAGATAATAATTTGGAGATAAAAAAACAATGAAGTCTGCTGGATGTCAAGAATCAATACAGTTTGTAACAACAAGTTGAAATCATTGTGTGGGGGTCATTGATTCCCAATAGGTGCAGGACTCACTACTATAGCTCCAGCAAGTAGCCCTCACTTCTCTCTCTAATTGTCTCTCTAGATGCTACTTAATGAGCACAGCCACCTGTCTTTTTAAATTTGTTTGAAAGAGCGTGCAGAAAACTAAAACTAAAATATAAGCGCATCACCCCAGAGGCCAGCTGCATTAACACATCAACATTCCCATCAATAATCTATTGGCAAACTGGAATGTCCTCTTACATCACCGGTATGATGCAGCTGACAGACTGACACATATCAATAGTTTTTTACCGCCTGTCGGCTCCAGTCAGTTGAATTTATAAAGTGGGAAGATGTATTGTTGCGCAAATATGCTGTGAAAGCGGCATAAACACTGGAGCTGCTGGTTGGTGAAACTTTCATGCCTCTAAAATGTTTTTAAGGACTAAGATCATTTTTGAGTTTGTTCAATGGATGTTTGAAATGGTTTCAAAAACTTGAGATCAAATCATTTTCTGAGCCCGCGGAGAACAAAGTGAAAAACACAGTTTTCACTTACAAGAGCATCTAATAGCTTGGATGTGTGTTTTGGCAATAAACTGACTATATTATCAGAGTTTTCATTCCGATGTAGTTAAAAGAAACATTTTGGGAAATACTCTTATTTGCTGTCTTACAGACAGTTAGAATGGAAGACTGATAATATTCCCTTTTATGTGCGTCAAATATGAAGTGGAAGTCTGGCGACGATTAGCTTTGTTTAGTATAAAGACTGGAACAATCAGGAAACAACGAGCCACCTCCCAACACATCTAAAGCCTTCTCAATGTAGTATCTCGTTCAATTTGTACACAAACAGAAATGTAAAAACTATGTAAGATTATACAGGCAGTTACAAGCTATAACTTTTTTTTTGCTCAATAGCGACTTGGTGCTGTGACTTCCTGGAATCTTGTCATCACTGACTTTGTTTACATGACAGACAGCTTCAAAAACCTTCTTGAAAAGGTTGACATTGCGATATTTGCGCATATCCAAAAACCTGTAAATATCCAAATCTTTCATAATGTTTAAAAATAGGTGTGTTTCTCCTTCCGACCAGAAATGTGGTGGTTTGTGTAATTATTTTACTATATATTATGTAGCTGTTGTTTGGTACTTGAACCATGAGGAAGAGATGATACAAGAACTAAACATTTTTTATAACAAACAGATAAAAAAGGTTAACAAAAACAGCCTTAAAACAGAAGTAAAAGCAAAACTAAAACCCACAATCCCAGGGAAATCTGCAACCTGCCAACACATCACTGAGCATTTTACCTTTGCCACCTAAACTGGAACCTACCATCTGCTCAGGTAATCACAGGGGTGTGTGGAACAGGTGCAAACATTGAAGGACTACACAATAACAAACAAAATAACATCTTCCGATACTTATGTTACCTATGATATTTAAAGTTAGCTATGAACACAAGCTTTGATAATACCAGATGCTACAACAGTTTGACTCATCCTTTAAACACTTGACAGAGCTTCGTCACTAATAAGTGAAAACAACAATGCACGCCTGTTTCTACTATCACTAAACGAGCAGTCTGCAACACCACCTCTAATACAAAAAAATAAAAACACCTTATGAACATCCAATCTTGTCCAAATGAAACTCTGCTGAAATTAATGATTTAACTTCAACCTGATGCAGGGTCTTCTTAAAAGACAAAGAAGCAGCTCTGTCACGTATACAGTATGTGAAATATGCTCAGTATATTGGCATCTTATATATTAACCAGGCAAAACCCCCCCCCAAAAAATTGCAGCTGCAAGAGAGTATTTTTTTCTTCAATCTATTTCTCTTTCCCACTCAAAACCTTCATGCAGTTTTTTGTTTTTTCCTCTCTCCTTCAAAGCAGCTGCTTCCTTCTATCATTAATTGTGTCCCATGTGCCTTACCGAGTCGTCTCTCTCTTGATCTCCGTGTTTGTGTGTGTTGTTTGCTTAATGCTTCTTTCAATTATTGATGGTTCCTCTGGATTTTAATTTTTTATATATTAAAAGTCAATTTACAGGGAACACGAACGCATTAAACATCCATAACTATTCATTTCCTCACTTTGAAAAGAAGAGCTGGGAGCACAGGCAAAACTCTTTCACTACAGTGAAGTGTACATACAAAAGCAAGACTCTATTATCTTAAGATTAATGTGCAGTAGCTGTTCCATCACTGAAAATATTACAGCATTACGACCATTACGCTCCTGGTGGAGTGGGCACAGTGTGGAAACATAAAATAAGCTTCCAGCTTTATCTGTGATTGTAGAGTTCACTTTTGATATGCTGCTCTATACAGTGTTTCTGAAGACACTGGAACAGCCTGTTGGCTCTTTATTAATAAAACAAAATTCACTTGATCACAGCTATTTCATTTTTAATAAGAAAAGGACAAGAGTGACATGCTGCCACAAAGATAAAAGACGGAGAAGAAAATGGGCCTCATAGCAGCAGGAGGCACAGGAAAGTTTGTTAGAGCGTGTTAGTGGAAGATGTCATGAGATGGTTCTGAAAAGTTTTCTGTTTGTATTTTGATATCATTCTGGTATTTTGGTTTGTATCAGAGTTTCAATGAATTCTCCAGTTTTTAAAGTACTGACCTGCAACATTTGTCCAATTTGCTGCTTGTATAATACAAGATGATTCAACCTGCAGCCAGTTTATGGAAGCTTTTACTCTACAGTTTCACAGAGACGCCCCAGTGACCCAGGTTTTTCTGAGGGAAAACTGTTAAGCGAACAGGAAATGAGGCATGTTGCGTCTTTGGCAGGCCAAACCTGGACAATCTGATCTCAGAGCCACCAAAGCAGCGACTGTTCAGCATCAAAGATGTTTCCAACATCAAAACACAATGGTCTCCCTGATAACCACTTTAAAAGGCACACCTAACTACTAAACAAACAAAACAAAGCACTGGAACCTGCTATGACTCCCTTGTCTGTTCACAAGCAAGGAACACACCCTCCATATGATACGTTTAAAAGATTTATTGAACAGAGGTACATGTCGAATGTTTGAATATTGCTGATGGTTTGGGGAAGCTTCG
>JAVQJD010026701.1:0-23820 GCA_036023655.1 Nannoperca australis | reverse complement strand
GTCTGTCTGTCTGTCTGTCTGTCTGTCTGCCTGTCTGTCAGGCTCTCCAGTTTTCTGTTTGATGTGCACCATGATGCATTATAAAGTCAAGATATCCATGCCATATTAGCTTTGAGACTTTAGTCTTCAGGGGTCTAAACTAATACTGGCATCTTATACATATTCACAGTTTCACTTCGAATATGTATACGATGACCAGCACAGACCAGCAAATATTAGCATTTTTTAGGGAACTCACAACTTGTACTTTTATTATCTTATTGATACAGATGTTTCCATTTTGTATTTCACAACACACCTCCATTTACTTTAAATGACTTGATTCCAGCAGTTGTCACCATTCATCAATGAAGTGGTGTCATTTTGCATCACCTGGGTCAAAACAATTGAAAATAAATACAAATAGATCCCATTAGTCTCTGATTAGGGCATGGATTAGTATAAGCTTCCTATTATTTCACATTCAACTTTAAATACCTCTCTTCATATTTACAGGGTGCAGGGGTGTAAGCAGGTAAATGCCACTTGCCGATCTTTCAAAATCTTAAATTACTTTTACACCAAACCTCAGGGGGCGTTTATGAGGTCGTTATGTTGTCAGATCTTTTTTCTTTTATAAATTCTGCAATCCTTCCTGTGAGCTCAGATGATGGCTACTCTTTCTAATCTACCACCCACATGTGCTAGTCGGAGATTACATACAAACAAATCCTTTGCGTAGCGAAGCACTAACATTGTTGGAAGAAGTATTCAGATCTTTTAGTCAAGTTAAAATAGTAATTTCACAATGTAGAAACACCCAATAACAGGTAAATGTATTTCATTCAAAATGTTATTTAACTAAAACTAATTACTAGTACTAAACGTGTTAAAGTATCAACAACAAATCGTTTCTAGGCAGCAGACCAGTCAGTGTTATATAGTAATATTATTGGATTGTTATTTATGACATTTTAAAGTTGTGCCTGGTCCAGGTGAAGCTAATAATTATTTTATATGTTGTGTAGTTTAATATAGAACAATGTGTCATCATTTACAAGGTGATAATATGTTTAATATGTCATTTTAATGCAGATGCTATTAGCACCCAGGTGTCTGTAGCCAGCAATGCTGTTTGTACCCGCGGCCAACAACAGCTGATCTGTGTCCTGCTCTAAACCCCCACGGGTGAAAACAGACAACTGCGGCCGACGCTCAACACCAACACTTTGTTAATATCACAACAGGATAGTTGTCAGATAAATGTAGCAGGCTAAGTACGGCATGGTTCTAATTTATTCTAAGTAAGCAAGTTAATATAATGCTGCTGTTGAGCTTGTTGCTTGTAATTTTAGATGTTATGACGCTCAATTACAAGAATTACCTTCGATTTTCAGTCTAAATGTTACAAAACATAGTTTTATCTTTTATCTTTTATATTTTAAATTCTCCTATGTTCATATCATGCACAATATTCACAATATCACATTTAATAGACAGCCCCGGCTGTCGGCCACTGAGCAGCTCCACTGGGCAGTTTGGCTTTGGTGCTAACTAAACAGTAAGTTGAGCCTATATGGGTAAAGTGTAAAGCATTTAGATTCATCACCCAGTTATCCCAGTTGTTCTTGGGTCTCTGAGCTTTAAAGTGAAGACCTCACAATGTGGATTTAACCGCTACACCAGTGATAGGGTCCTGGGATACACAGGGGCCCGTGAGGGGGATTTGTTGGTCCTCACAGTATTTGCTTCAATTAATAACATTTCTACACATACATTGTATTTTAATATAATATAATTTTATGTATATTCTATTATATATTGTAAACAGTTCTACAATTAAACGATAAATCAGCATTAATAAAACCCTCCCTCTGTTGGGATCCCCATGGCAAAATCTTGAGTGTCTCAGTCTTCCTCTCTGTGTTTTCTAACTGTTTCCCAAACTTAAGTTGTTATCGCTGTGTGTTGAGGTCAAAGGAAGTTCATGATGATTAATGCGGCAGAGCAGCCGATGCTCTTTGTGTCAGAATGTGAGTGAGAAGCAGGTGGCCGGCATATCTATCAACTCCCACTGCCCTCCATTTTTTTGTTATTGCTGAGAGACATGGATGACAGCCTACGAACACACGCACACACACACACACACACACACACATGCATGCACGCATGCACACACACACATACATCCATACATGCAGTTGGGCATCCATTTTGTGGGTACAGTGACAGGTCAGCAGCAGATTGTGCCTCTCTCAGTTCAGCAAGGAGTGAGAAAAATATGGCGAGGTTGGGCATCTGCACGCACGCACGCACACACACACACACACACACACACACACTGTAAAAGACTATGTGAGTGAGTGAGTGAGCAAACAGATGAGTCAGTGGATTTCATTCACATAAAACAAGTAAATAAGTAAATGTAAGAAAGCACGAGACACGGACAAAACGTGTCCGTTACAGAGTGTGTTAATGAAAGAAGCAATGAGTGAGTGATGAGGTAAAGAAGGTATGAGTGAAAGAGTGAATGAGAGAGAATACGTGTGTGTGTGAGAGTGAGAACCAACGTGTGAATGTGAGTTATGAAGTGACTGAGCCAGTGATTGAGTAAGCAAACAGGCGAGTGAACGAGTGTGTGAAGCGAACTTTGAGCGAGCAGACTCCAAAAAAGAGGCCTAAAAAATGAAAATGGAACAAGCGATGAAGACAGAAAGGAAGGAGCTGCTATTTTGGGTTCTTATTAACAGGTCCTACTGGTAAAGCAATTAATAATCTAGTTCAGTATTTAACATGGGACCAAGTCCCTCGTGGGGATGTTTTAGCTGGCTTTGATGCTGAAAGAGCTCCTTCCACTGCACCCCTCTCCCCCTACAGTTCCTCTCCTCTCCTTAAGTGCCTCCCCTGGTGTTATTTGCATGTTGGTTTTCTCTAGTTAAGCTAGGAAACAGACCAAATCACTATTCCCCAAACTTCAGGCCAATTTTCTATCAACACGCCAGCTCGTTGAGGGAAATGCTCTTAATTCATCAGAGGAAATCTGGATAAGGATAAATTCCCTTCAGGCTGTTTGAAGTAATGTAAATGTATTTATTTTTGGAGGGGGGTGGGGGTGTGGGAGGAGTTAAAAAGATTAACTCCTCCAGTCACGCAGGCCACATTTATGACATATTTTACATGAAAAGCAAACGTGCTACACTCTCTTATACTTTATCTGTTTTTCAAACTTTCTTGGGCAAAAACCAACGCCTGGCTGTTGAGGGATGTTAACAAAAAGGAATCCATCCATCGAATACAAACAGATAACCTGCTGTGTAGATACAAACACTGACCAACTGACCTTTGCCACAACAATTTAACGCAAACGTTGCACCATTTATTTTCAATGTCATACCTCAAATGGAAATGCACAGTTCTATTTCCATTATCCTCTTTTTCTTGGGCCATTAACAGCATTAGATAGCTTTTATATCAACTCAGTAAGGTACATGGTTAAATAGGATATTTTCCATATTTTGTGAGTAACTAAAACATATATGTATAATATAATAATATATATGTCAGCAGAAAACTATTTAACACAGCAATTTAGACGATTTGTGAAATAAACATTTACATCTCCACACACAGTTTAATTTCAGCAGTGAAACAACTCTGAGAACTATCTCTTTAGTGTATATGTGTTGGCAGTTATGGGTCTGTATATGTGTGTGTGTGAGCGTTTGCTGCAGTTTGCTGAGTAATCTGGGAGCCACAGCATGCATGCAGGTTATTGGACAGATGGTTTAGCACATTTAATTGCTCACACCTTCTGTGTGTCTCTGTCCCCCTGCCTAGAACCTCTGTGTATGTATGTCCCACTTTATATCTTATTCTCTTTTCGCAATGTAGTATCTTATTTAAATAGTCATTTATAAGTGTATGCTCTAAACTTGGTTTACACTGTATTTGTAAATTTGAACCTTGCTGTCTAATATTCAGCATGGACACATTCATGTATTTGTGTGCCTTTCTGTATACATAACCTGTCGAATGTTGGTGTCTGTCATGAATAAAAAACACAAAAAAGACGCCCACTTGCACTAATACAAACACGCACACACACACACACACATGCACACACATTCTCTCTCACAGCTTCTTCTCTCTCATGTGTTGTACACCCACGAACACACACACACTTTCACAAACACGCACCGTGCATATAATCACAAGCACTTCTCCAGACACACACAGCAAAAGCATGAGTGCACATATAGAAGCACATAAAAGCATATATTAGTGTGTACATATGTGCAAACCCATGCACACAGAAGCACACTGGCACACACATACACATATACAGAAGCACATAAAGACCAGGAACAGCATGTTGGCATTCAACTCAAAGCTGTCGTCCTTAAATGCCATTTGATGCCAGAACTGCCATCTGTTGCTGTCTTAAGATAGCTCTTCTCACAAGACGCAGGCGAGAACACTTTTCCAAGAGCTGTGGTGTATTTTTCACATATGGCCACAAACCGTTCAATATAAGCACAGTTTGGGTAAGTTACAGCTTCAATGCAATAGCACCCCCGTCTTTCCTGTCACTCCTCACTGACACTTCAAATCAAATTAAAAGCCCAAAAAGGGGCGAAACTTCAAACCTCAAGAAAAACATGTTTTCCCAGCCTGCTAATAAATTGTTAAAAATAATACAAATAAATCATTCTTTTATTTTTCTGAAATGATCAACTGGCTTTTGATTTGGACAGTGGAATACAAAAAAGAGAAATAAAAGGTGAAAAAAGACAGAAGAGGACAGACAGAGAGGGAATGTAGACGACAGATCGAGAGGTCCATCCTTACTTTGCGTCCAGTAGAGTGTGTTTACACTGTCAGATTGTGGGGACACACTTTCCTTTTGGGGACAAAATGCAAGTTCCCATTACGTGAATCCTTATATTTTGTGGTGAAGACTTCCTTTAAGGTTTAAGTTAAAGCTGCAGTGCAGAACGTTTGTCACCTCCTTCTGGCAGTGAGAGTAATTACACAAACACTGTCAATGCCTGCAATGACATGCAGGGGATCTCGCTCACATGCCCCCAGTTAGCAGACAATAATTGTACAAAACCTTTATGTAGGAAGAGTGAAACTTATAGCTACATAGCCAACTCCAAAGGCCAACCAAGAGCAGTTACACGATATCTACCCTCAGTCCTTGCTCTTCTTTCAACGCTCTGCACGAGGAAAAGCTACACCAAGGGTTACTCTCACGGTCAATAGCTTTGTTTTTTTGACAAATCCTTCCTCTGAATGCAGTTACTTTTGTATCTTAGCAAAATTTTTCTTGGATGCTTCTTAGGTTCTTCTTTTCCACCTAATAGTTGTAGCCTACGACGTCGCTACAGCTGCTCCCCAACATGTAGAGAGAACGAAGTCTATGTGAGTCATGTGACGATCTAGCATTTCGAACTTGTGTTGACACGACTATCTCTCTACATGGCCCTGGTTTAACTACCAGATTTAAATACTCTGATACCCTGCGAAATACAGAGAGATTTACCTGGTGGTGATAGTCTTAATTAGCATTGTGCGAATTCAACTGGCAGCGACTTGAATGTAACGGATGCTCATTTATATGCAAAAGTTCCGCACTGAAAATGAATGTAAGTCAATGTAAGGTCCTCGGAAGTGATGGAAACACGACTGTGTGTGTGTGTGTGTGTGTGTGTGTGTATGCGAGTGAGTGAGTGTTTATGGGTAGAGATAAGATAATTACAGAAGGCACATGGGTGTGGGGGTTGGGGGTTGCAGGGGTGCATGTGTGGCAGGTGAAACGTGGGCATGTTTGTGGAAGTGGTGTGATACAGCCTCCCACACACACACACACACCTCCACCCACTGAATCATCTCCTCCTGCCTTCCTCTTCACTTTCTCTCCTTTTCTTCTGATCTCCATGCAGAGGGCCTTAGGGGGTTAATTAACAGGCTTAGATAATGCCACACTAATGAAAACAAGACCACTGTTTCTCCTCTCTCTCTGTCTTTCGTTCTCTTTTTTTCTGCTCTTTATTCCTCTATGTATCTCTTTCCCTTCCTTCTTTCACTCTTAAAGGCATTTGGCCAAGCATCCAACTCAGTGTCTGGACACTTATTAAAGACAAAAAGGACAAATTATTCAAATAAAGCAATGTAAGAATGCAATTCAGAGATTGTACAGTCTAATTGGTGAAAAACAGTGGAGCAAAATAAACATAAATTGGGAAAGTTATTAGTTTGAAAAGGTCTATTGCCAGAAAAAAAGCGTCAATATTGGACGATGTAGAAATTCTCATTTTCTACAATAGCTGCATGTGACAACTATGCCACAGTTACAATTACGGAAAGATTGTCATTTTGGCAAATAACATGTGGTTAATGTATGGATAACACCTGGTTGCGGTTAGGCAACTAAAACTGTTGGGGAATGTCCGTTGTTACAGTTAACACAAAGGCAAACATTAATTGCAGGTATGTGATGTGATACAAAATATGACCTGGATCAGTGCTAGGTAATGGCCCACAGAGAAGAGTAAAACGACTAACTTCTATCCCATAGCATTATACTATTTATGCCACTCTGTACTGATATTAATTCTTAACAATAATGTACAAAAGGTAAACTTCACATTGGAACTGATGAAAATTTGTGACTTTATAGCCACAGACAGTGGCAAACAAAATACATTTTTGTGACTGCTGTCGCCTGGCAAGCAATACAGGAGTATCTACCACCTGACTACATACCAGTGTTTTGCACATTATCATACCACTACCTTTTGCAGTACCCTCATTCCCACTATAGGCATGTCTTTCTATTTGGACTATATTTTAACACTCTGACAATTGTATATCTGTTTATAGATGTTCTGTGTTTGTAGCATGAAGGCTACTCACTGTGAAATCATATATTGTATAATATATATATATATATATATATAAAACCTAAAATAGTAAATCATTATATAGCACTCAATTCAAGAAAATCCTTTTTTTTTTACTCAATGACAAATAACAGCTTTACACCAGTTGTGAGTAATGTGACCGAGTGACGGGGAAAAGTGTGACAGAGATCAGATGGGGGAAAGGGTTAATTTGACAGAATGGTGGTTAGTGTGGTGCTGCTAGGACACAGTCAGCATGTGGGCACAGACCAGAGGACATTGATTAATGACAGCAATGCTGGCCCTAGAGTAGCTGGGCATGTGGAATGTTGAACATTAATGTATTGAGGTGTTATACCCAACACTTGATAGATTTGAGTTGCATGCTGTATTCCAGGAGTTCAGCGAAAAGTTTTGAAATGTAAAATGCACTCACTGGCTTTAGTCTCTCATTTGGTGCAAAGTATGTTAAATATATAAATATAGGATTGTACTGCTAATACAGCACCAGGTGTGTAGATAAGCCGAAGCACATAAGGTACTGAAATAGAATATTTTATGAGGACTTGCCATTTTTTATTATTCTTAAAATGTTTGTTGTAAACTGTTTATAACAGCGTTGTGTTCAGTGACCTTGGTCTAACTTTTTTTATTCAGGATTTTATCGTTCTATGTTGTTACTTACAGTTACTGTCGTAATGCTGACCTGAAATCGTGGTGCCTTTGTGTTCATTTAATTCTAAATTTCATAGGGTAGCAAATTCAAACTGACTTGCATTGATTGACAGGGAAGCTTTAATCTATGATTTGTAATAATATAATTCATATTAAATTAAGAATATTTAACAATTTAATTGATATTAATACTTGTGTTGCTCAAGTCACAATGACTGATGTGATATGGATGAGAGTGGTAACTTATGTGGCTACTAATTATTATCATATACACAATAAGCACAAATACAACGCGTGCCATATAACTGCAACGATGCCGGTTCAACCCAAGCAGGTGACATTTGATGCATGTCACACCCCCCTGTGTCCCCCCATTTCCTGTCAGCTTCTTCAAATATGTCAAAAATATCTTTAAAGAAACTTGTTTTCAGTGCTGTACAACCTTCAGAAAGGAAGGTTCCTAGAATCCATGCTCAGGTCTGGTGTCCTCACAATAGCACAAAAACAAGGATGCGTGTGTGTGTGTGTGTGCATGTGCACAGTAGTAAGAGAAAGCAAGAAAGAGCCTCGCTTTCATTTTTAATCCATAACAAAGTATAGCCTGTGTGTCTCAAAATTACTCAGTAGAAGTCAATTTCAATCTCGACGCTAACTCAAGTTTATACGTCCGATCCAAACGTTTTTCAAGTCATGCAATTCAAAACACAATCTCTCTCTTTTTACCTAAACATCTCCCCGGAGAAAAACTGAGCTTGATTGGTATTTATTTTTAAAGTCCATGGAGACAAACAGTAAGTAAGCAGTGAAAGGAGAAAAAAAGTTGAGTTGTTTGGGGGCATAACTTGCTCTCCCTGAATGTAAAATGAGATGCGATATTCTGCCTCTCGGACTTAACGTAATGTAAGAGAGTGTGAAATTAAACTGCACACGAATAAAAGGGACCCTTCATTGTGTGGCGCCGAGTAGCTTATCTGGAAATTCAGACAACTGGAACATCCAAAGCCTCCAAACTTGTAGCAATCCCCTTTGTGCGGCTCCAGAGCAAACAATGTAATATCAGCAAGCCAGAGAGGCTCCAAATCCTGTGTCAGATTGCCAAACACAAAGTAGCTGCTTCCGCACATCCTATGTCGCCTCGTTGCATCCTCACCTCACGTCTGTGTGTGTGTATACTTTAGTGTGCATGTATCTGTCTTTATACAATATAAGTAGAAAGTGCACTCACTCCAGCTAACACCATGCGTATGCCAGTGAGTGCTTCAAATAGATTGTTTCCTCTTTAATTTCTGGCCTTTTACCTATTGATATTCCCTGCACCTATCCCCACACCTCTTTTAAACCCCATATGTTAATTTGATTCAGAGCATCTCAAATTGTATAAGAGACAAAGAAAAAAAGAAAAAGAAAATGAGGCTAACAGCAAATGTACTGTTATTAATAACATAAAGTACCAGAAAGGGCTCAAACTCTCTTCCCTTCATTCTGCCCCTCCCTCTTCCTTCCTCCCTCCCTCCCTCTCACCCTCCCCACTTAGTTTTGTCCTCTCTGTCTGTCTGTGAGTGAGTAAGCTAAGTGAAGTGGGTTATGATGGGAGTGTAATCGGCATCCCTCAAACAAACGGCTGGTGCTTTTAAGGGCCATTGTGTTTGCTGCAGTGATGCTCAGATTCAATCTAGGGAGAACATTCTGTGCTTGAGCAGTGGCAAGGGGGGGGAGAAAGAGAAAGATACCTCGCCTTGTTCCGCTCTGCTATTGTGTTCAGGGGACTAGATGCATGCGCACTCTTCAAAAGATGCATATCGACTCAGGGAGCTACAAAAGTTTAGTTCAGATGAATTCGTGGGAGCTGTCCGTCTGCACAAAGTGAAACGAGTATTTAGTGTTGGGTAATGTTTTGTGGATGTATTTGTTTCAATAAGGAGCTCGGCTGTGCAGATGAGAAAATTACTTTTATTTTCCTCTTTGTCCTCAACTTTACCCTCTTCTCCCAGCCTTAATCTTTCATGTTGTTAACACACATTTATAAGGGCCAGTGGAAGCCAAAAGGCCTAAAAAGTGTGTCGTTTAAGTTACGGTTACAGGCCACTACATCAGGCTTCTTCTTCTTACTGAATATCAGTCAGTTAATTAAAACACTTGATATGATTGAGGGCCAGCAAGGAGGCCTAGTAATCACCTCGTAGTAACAAAGTTTGAATGCATCAGCTGGTTGATGTCTTCTTGTGTGGAATTTGCAAGTTGCATGGGGTTTTCAGAAAGCTTTTTGAGCAGCAGCAAGCATCAAGGTAAACAGCAGGAATCAACACATTCACATTTAAGTTAATTAAATAATCTGACCTTGCATTTACACCCTATTCACTAAATATAGTGCTGGTTCAACTTCAGTCCAATGTTGGATGGATGATACCATTTGCCATTTTTTGTTCCCTATTGTTGATGATGGGAGTTCCTCACAGACCACACCTATATAAACATATATATAGGTACTACATTTACCAATTTCAATAAGGGTTAATGAAAAGTCAATGAAAAGTTTCAGTGTCACATGATGGTCTGCTGCTTTAGATGGCGTCCTTTTAGAAGGGTACAGAATAGCAGCACTGCTACCAGCGCTTGTGAACGAAAAGGTACCCTGTGGTCTCTGATCAGTTATAATGACATGGAGTTTTGATGAGCGGCCGATCGACAGGCGGTGGTGAAGACCCAAGAAAAGTAGTGATGGGCAAACAAAATACAGGGAAGATGACTACATGTTCACAGTCATGGACGTAGACGATTCACATTTCAAGGAAGGAAATGCATTCAACACCTTTCTTAGGCATCAAGGATACACACAAAGCGAATTGGTGCCAAACACTCCACAGCGAACATTCAAACAATCAGCCAACACCAACATGCCCTTTTACAAGGCATGTAACATCTGGAACTGATCCTAATAGTAAAATGCATTGTCAGTAGGCCTAATGGTTAGATACCAGTGCTCTTAACTCCAACTTGCTATATATATGATCACATAAAGTTGTCTATTTGTGCTTCTCAAATGTTCTTATGTCACGAACATGTAACCCACAAACACATTATCCCCCCAAACCACTGACCCAGTGGCCCGGTGTGGGTGGACGTTTGTTGTGTCTCCCATCTGCCTACACTGTAAATAGTTTTCCTGTGGGGAGAGAGAAGCCTCTGATTGGAAAAATCACTCTTTGAATCACTCTCTGATAGGGGTAAATCTCTGGAATATTGAGACCGCAAGTGCAAAAAGCTGCAAAGAGCAAAGTAATGAATCTATTTATAGAGGTAATACACAGAATAAACACTATCGGGTGGATATGAATATGCCAAGATAGTATGAACAGTGTGATATGAAAATGCCAAGATATATATAGTATGAACAGTGTGAAATTAATACACTAAGATACAGACTGCTGCAGGGATGATGTATTTGTGTAGGCCAGCCCCTAAGTTAGCATCACCCTGGTTCCCTCGACAAAAAGCCAGTGGGGTTTTTCCATTAGGTTTTTGGGTGATTGCAGAAAATAACCTCTGTGGCTTCTGTGTGTTTTGTTCAGAAAGATAATCTTCATCAATCTACAGTTGTATGACATCAGCGTCACCACCACTAAGCTTCCAACTTACCTTATCTGCACACTTACCTCTTCTACAAAAGCCTTTGAGAAAGTCAACTCCTTGTTCTGTTTCTCTCTTCAGGCCAGAGACCATTCAAGTGCAGTTACTGCCCCTACAGTGCCTCCCAGAAGGGCAACCTGAAGACTCATGTGCTGTGTGTGCACCGCGTGCCCTTCGACAACAGCCAGTATCCTGACCGACGCTTCAAACGCTCCCGTCCTGAGTCCGATGTCTCGGAGAAGAACCCTGATGATGCTGTTACATCTAATCAACCAATGACAGGAACAGATGGAAGTCATGGGAATGACTTTGTGTCATTTGCAGGGGAGGCCACGTCTCTTTACCAGGAGTAAAGTCACCATGAGATGGGTTTGTTAACAACATCCAGGAGAGCGGTTTGGGTATGCGTTAGACAATGCATTATCTGAAATGCGATACATTTGTATCATCTGATTTGTATCACATCAGGCCTGTGCACAGGACCCTGATCAAACAACAACAAGACAATGAGATCAACTAAAGTGCTGTTGGAAAGCGATGTGAATAGACCACACTTCCTACATTATAAACACAAATTAAACATACTCTGTGTGTTATTATTGTCAATGGACATTTACTAAGAAACATTATAATCTATGTATTTGTGATGAGGTGTTTCAGAATGTTTGTTTTTTTCTAACTGAGCAAGGAGAAAAAAAAACTGTTAATGAAATTGTAGTTTTCAGACAAATCACAAACGAAGGAGTCTATAAAGCAAATCGGAAGCCAGACTAAGTCATCTAAAATCATTAAAACATTTTTTTTCCCAAAAATAATGCTTTTATCAGAAAAATGATCTGTGTAAACGATTTAGCAGAACTGTTGCTGTAGGGAAGATGGAGGAGGAAGTCACCACAGTCACCCTAGAACATAACACCAGTGGCTGCCATTTTCCCAGTGCGAGTGATGAGCACTGTGTGTGTGTGTGTGTGTTGCAGGGTCGGTGGCGGCGATGGTGGCGTGTGTGCGTGTGTGTGTGTGTGTAGGGGTGGCGGGGTGGAATTGGTGCCAGCCTGACTGGAGCTGTCATCGCAGAGGAAATCAATTCAACAACACACACACACACACACACACACTCGGAGTCCTACAGTGGTAACCCGACTCTGGACGGTACGCCAGGGGGTCAAGTTGAGGCTCATCAGCTGGCCGGAGCCCCTCAAGTCACCTCCTTCTCTCCTTCATCCTTCCCTCCACTCACTCTCTCTCTCTCTAATACAAGCCCAATCCGTTACATTGGCCTGGAAAATACAACACAAATCAATCAGCTGCGTATTTAAAGCATCCATTAGCAGACGTTGAGGCTTGTTCTCCTCTGGTTTCGGCAAATTCAACGTCTGGAGGTCACCTTACAGGCTCCATGTCAGAGAAAGACAGGGAGTTTTAACTGATTGTGTTTTAGCTTGAGCCACTTTATGATGACAGATGACAGATTGGTACTTTGGCAAGGACCTGGACCGAGCTGTGGGGGATGTTTCTACATGTGCTTAACTGGGAAAGATCAGATATAACCAGCTGCGTTCTGTGCATACAGAAATATGTGAGACATCCTGCTAAAAGTTCTCCTCACATCAAGAGTTTCACAGAGACACTCTGGCATCAATTCAGACAAAACGCAATTAATTAATCTCCTCCTCTGATAACCTCTACACAGGGTGACACATAATGATCAAAAGTTTGATAATCATGCACTTGAACCTGCTTTAAATCACTAATTATGCTTTCTATAAAAATATTACACAATTCGTTTTTAATTTTTGACTAAGTATTTTTATTTGTATGGGTTTTGTGAGGGGAAAAAACAACATTAAACATTGAAACATGTTTTGATCTTGTAAAATCAAGCTACTTTGCTTTAAGGGCACAAAAAAAAGTATCAACTTTGATTGTTCTTTGTTGTGCCGGCAGCTGTTGGTTACTTCTGCGAGAAGAGAATAAGAAAGTATGGCGCTTTGTGTCGTGTTGGTATTGGTGGTAGGGGGCGGGGGCTGGGGGTTGTTAATGTTTTTCTGATAAAGAGAAATGATCCGGACTTTAAGAAAGTCAATATCTTCCCGCACAAACACACATGCAGTGGTGGAGAGAGCTAAACTCTTAAATCCCCAGGGCCACAGCTCTGCCTAAAGGAGTTTACAGTCCGACACAATGCACTCATGCACGCGCACACACACAGGCACACAACAACAACAGGGTAAGAAATACAATCCCCCTGCATGCATGGAGAGATGGAGGGGAAAGTAAAGAGGAGATGTGTAGAGGGAAAAGGAAAGGAAAAGAGTAAGGCATATACATTAAGTTCAATATTCTACTGGACTACTGTAATCGTGGTTTTAATCGTCATTATAATTGAATTTGGGGGCCTTACAGAAAATGACGGTACATGAAATTTGAAATACTGTATTTGATTTACGATTCTTTTGAGTTTTATTATAAAAAGATTTTGGTGACAGAACAGTTGTTCTCAGCGCCTTTTACAGAGTGTGTAGGGTCTTTCCCCACTGAGCTTCATCCTATGAGATCCAGATAACTTAATGTAGTATAAACCTTAGGTTTCAAAGCACTACTGTGTTCTTGGTGGCTGTAGCTTGCTTTTCTGGAAGTGTGTATACATGTGTGTGTGTGGTAAACTTTTACATATATTAACAAAAGTCAATAGGGATAAAAAGTTTTTTTTTAAAGTACACATTCCACTTTTTGGCACCAGTACCCTTGTCTTCTCCAGCTTACTAAGGCATGTGAACCAGTACAGTTTCATCACATTGTTCAGATGAGGCAATACTTTTTTTGTTTCGACACCAGACAACGGCATTTGTTGTGATTGTGACTTGTACTCTTTGTCCATCCCTGAGAATGATACCCCCCCCCCCACGCTATAATCCAAAAATAATCCATTCTATTGTCTATATGCTGTTTGATCTCCATCAAGCTTCCTCTTGAAGTAGCACATGCAGTTTGCTCAATTATAATCACTGGTGCAAGAAAAAAACTGAAACCATGCCCATTTATTTTAGCCTGCAATGGATTCTGTAGTATGCAAACCTACTCCAATACTGTCCACATTCCTAAATGAAGAACATTTACAGCCAATAGGAGGAGAAGTGAGGAGACGGGTTTGGTTGCAAACTATATGCTTATATTAACAGTTGATTACTTTGTATCTTAAAAAAATCATTGGTCATTATTTATTACTGCACATATGTTTGACAAAAGAAAAGAGGTGTATCAAACATGGACTGTTTACTGTGGCCTCAAAGTTTTGGTGTCCTTTGAAGCAGTAAGATGTATCCGGTGTTTTTTCTTCAATAAAACCTCTACCTCTGTCTTTGCGTCTGGATCCCTTCACACAATTTAGGTCTTTCAACGTGAAAGTGAAAGACAGCTGGCATAAGTACTGACATTGTTCCCTCACATCAAAGTGGTATTTCTCTAATTTCTTAAAACGTACGTAGAATATTGCTCATGAAAAAGGCAAAATAAGAATTCAGAATGGTGTTTGCTTGCAAATTATGGGTCAAATTATACTGCTTTATTTCTATAACAAAAAGCACAAGTTGACCAAGAGACCTACAACTACCATGCAATGCGTGTGCATGTTTTCCTTGTATTTAAATTATTTTCAAATATATACACTTTGAAATTAAATTGATGCCAACTGAACTTTGTCTATCAGCATCAATGCGTCTGATGTTTGCTTCACCAGAACTAATAGAACACACAGAAGCCTGTTAAAAAGAGTCAAATGTAAAAATGAAAATGTGTTGTGCATAGTTGCTGTAAAAAGAGTTTCTTTAGATACATTTCAAAAGTAGTGAATAATCACATCAACTGTTTTGCAAGTGTAAGGTCTGAGGAGCAATGTAAATGCAAAGTGGGGAAAAATAGAAAGAAATATTAAACGAAAAGGACAAAAAAAGGGGGAAAAAGCCAAACCAGCAGCTGAATTTGAAATGTTGTCCCCAGGATGAGCGCTTTTTACTGTTAATGGAGAAATAGAGCGCGTGGCATATTTAATGGGTTTTGTTTTTATTGTACAGCACTGAATAATTAACTGGAAAGCAGCATGTCACATAGATTTATCTTTTAATTAAAATAACGTGGTTCACGCATATTTGAGTGGTAGTCCAAATAAATGCAATATCCAAATTTATGTTTTGTTTATCTTCCTCTTAATTATCCGGAGATTGTTCACTGTACAGCCCTTCATATTCCCACTCTCTGCATCTGTCTCTCCCCCTCTCTCTCCCTCTTTCTCCTAGTAATAACCAGTCAGGTTTTATTAATTTATGGATAATTGTGGCTACATGAATAAGGTGCATGGAATGAAACCAGCTCATTCTTATAAAGTGAGATGAATGTGTCGGACTGGCTGATGCCTCCACATGACAGTAATAAAGAGAGGAACATGTTTTGTCCTTGTCTCTAGAATCAGAGTAATTTCCAACATCTATTTTCCCATTAGAGCTGAGAAACGTGGAAACAACCAGCAACTCCACAGATGCATGTTACATGCAGTGAAATAACCTCAGCAAAGGACACAGACAACAAGGTTTAACAAGGTTTAACTTTTATTAACATGTCTCAAGATATTTCATGGCAATCTATCCAATAAATGTTGAGATATTTCTTTCTGAATACAACAATAACCTTGTGGGGGCGCTAGAGGAAAAGTCGGGGGATAATGTAAGCATTTATGGATTAATCATCTTGGAACAATGCATGTCTGTAACAGATTTTATACAGTAGATAATATTTTTCATTATAGTGAAAAAAGTAAAACTTTCTGGTAGAGCTGGATAAAAGGTCAAAGGATCACCACTCTCTAGGATTCAATCTCCAGGGACCTTGTATTTGTACCAAATGTCATGGCATCAACACAATAGTTATCAAGGTATGTCACTCTAAACCAAAAATGTCAACCTAATGGTGATGCAAGAGTAAATGTCAGGGGACTGCCAAAGGCATTGGGGTTCATCCTCTGGGCAGTATGAATATCTGCCCAAAACTTCAGGTCCCTCTATTGAGCAGTTGTTGAGATGTTTCAGTCTGGACTAAAGTGGTAGTTCAAGAGAATGACCAAAATTGCCATCAATTGAGCAAAAACATAAACGTAGAGTGAACCTGTAAGGAGCGATTTAACTACAACTCTCAAAAGACATTTCAGTCAAGAAAGATTGGGATCACCTATCTTAAAATCATGTTGTATTGGCTCACAGGTAATTATGCCTTAATGGAAGCCAAGGCACGAACTTCAACACCCTTCACGTTATTCCAATTTGTCCATAACCACTTATTTGGGGGAGTTGGGTTGTAAGAAGGTCCAGCATTGGGTGGCAGCAGGTGAATGAGTGAATGTATGAGTGGGGTGCATGCAATGTGCAATGCATTTACGCTCTAACAAAATAACAAAGGTAGTCCTTTTTATGTGCTAGAGAGCAGTTTCTTCTCCGTCTTTACATACCTGTCTGTTTCTAAATTGCTCTTACACAATGTGTGTGCTCCACTAATGGCAAGTGGAATCTTAAGATTAACAAAGTTAAAGACAGTAATAACTGAAGCTGCACTAATCAATATTTTTACATGAAGAATGGATCAGAAGACTGTGTAATAGTTATGTTTTTCCTCTCAGAGCAAACCTGAGATTAACAAATAGTTAGTGTCAGTGGCGGAAATTGACTTTTTAGTTATCTCTGCTTTCATCCACCCACTCGGCTGTCACGCTCCCAGTGAAGTATTTAGTCCCTTTCACACAGGCACCGCTTTACATTAATCTGATGGCAATTTAACATGTTGGTCTCATGTCTGCATAGTCACCCTGGAACGACAGCAATCAAGGCAATCTCTGAATGAAATGCTGCCAATTTAACGTAAAGGCTGATTTCGACGTGCAGAGAGAGACAGCTACTATAAAAATAATTTTCACTTTTCATACAGGCCAACTGCATGGATGAATAAATGAATATCTAGCAAAACGCTGTAGGCTACATACAGCATGTGAGCTAACAGTAATTAAACGAGAGTCCCAACTTAACATCCTGTCAGTCAAGGCTTGTACACTGTCGGAGATTATAAAACAGGCAGCAAGATTCGGTCTCCAATGACATTAAATGATGAAATAGATGCAAAAAACTGTATAAAATGAATATCAACGCTCACAATGATCAATTAAGGCTTCAGCAAAATAAGTTTTAAAATCCAGCTTGTGAAAGAACAAAAAACTGTTCTTCCTTGTTGTCAAATTTTAAACTCATCGCTGTGCTCTCGCTCTCCCTCTCTCCCTCTCTCTCTCTCTCTCTCTGCTCTGCCTTGCACACCAGGGGGCAACTATTGTGCAAGCATTGTGTCTCTTTCTGTAAATGTGCTGTGATGTCTGAATAAAGTTGTAAAGAACATTACCGTAAAAGTCAACATTGTCTGAATGACAAAAAAAAAAAACAATCAGATGAAAGCAGCAATGTTACGTATTCCATGTCTGAAAAGCTTTTGTTATGCACATGCATGGAAAGCCACTTTCCCGTATACATGGCCAATAGCTCGATGTTTTTTACGGCTTCCTGGAGAAAGCAGGTTTCTCTAATCCCCGACCCTGATTACGGACATCAGGCTTTCATTTACGTGACATTTAAGAAACGGGGTTACTGGAGCTGACCCGGTTACTTAAGTCCATGTAAATGTACTGAATGTTGTGTTTACAGCTTGTTCCGCTGCCACCAAGTTGCCAGATGATTGAAAACTGATGGT
Source organism: Nannoperca australis (assembly GCA_036023655.1). Lineage (NCBI taxonomy): Eukaryota > Metazoa > Chordata > Actinopteri > Centrarchiformes > Percichthyidae > Nannoperca > Nannoperca australis. The sequence goes on along the minus strand of JAVQJD010026701.1, from coordinate 5,860 downwards.
CATAACATAATCACATAGGAATGTAAAATGATCCAAGAGACTTCTGAGTATCTACGGTGAGGAACATTGAGGACAACATAAAAATAAAAAAATCCTTTTAGCTTTCTTGTACTCTTTAATTGTATAGAGATTCTAGATTAAAAAAAAGATAGATATAAGGAACACATACACAAACACACATATGCACATACTCACGCTATCCAGTCAGGCATTTCCTAGACAGCGTCTCTTTCCAGAAAAAACATCAAAAGGCGGAGTGGTCCTGCAAATGGAATCATCTCCACCATGAACGGGGGATGATGCTCATCTAATACACTGCCTATGTGCATGTCTGGCTCTGCGTGTGTGTGTGTCCAGCCTCACTATAGGATGTGGTGTTGCATCTGTCTGAGTGGATGACTGTCAGCGCTACTGGCTCTGTTATCCTGCTGACGTCTCCATTACTGTCGTCTGAGGTGGGAATGTTGCCCTGTCTGCTGTCACTCTGCTGTCTTTCTCTTTCTCTCAGACACACACACACACACACACACAAACTGCACTCATAGGCAAGAAAGAACATACATTCCAGTACATGTGTTCAAACAAATGCCATTACTACTGCAGAACATGCAGGAACTCACTGAAACAGTCACATACATACACATGCACATATTCATGTCATCATAAATGATTCTACATAGGAATGTTTTCTCTCTCCAGTGGAACATTATAGACTCTTTGACATATGGCCCGGAGCTGTGGACGTGCTCATGTGTTTCCGTCAGAGAGCATTAGACAGCAGATCACTCACATTAGAACACAAAGAGCCCGGGCATCACCTCATGCCTCGCAGCTCCCGCCCAGCGCTTTGAACCGCTTCCTCTGTCATTTCCTGTTTCTGCGTAATGACATCAGCCTCTGCAGTATAATATGACCACTTCTGACATACAGGAGGTCAGCTTATTATTTTAATTGTAAAAGGATAATGCTGGTTTATTTTACTTGGATCTTATTTTTGTAGTTTGATCATGGTGTCTAGTAATGGATGAAATCTGGTAACATTGTTACAACAAGTCCAACATGGGTCAGATGATGACAACATATAAACCCTTAACCCTTTGTGTCTTTAAGTGTTTTCTGTCAACAGGACAATATCATTTGTCAGTGCCTTTCAAACAACTCAAAAGCCTCCAATCACTGTGCCATCGTATCATCTGATACTGTTATGGTTAAGGAAAGATCAGGGTTTGGGTTTGGGTTTATAACATCACATTACTTCCTCCTTTGCTTCCTCCTTTTTGTCATATATATATTTAAAATCTCAAGCATGCACCCACTGTGTTTTGTTATGGAACACTGACTGTAAAAATAACTTTAGTTTGTTTACGAGGACACTTTACAGTCCATCTTTAATGTGACAGGTCCTGTTTCTGCACCACAACCATTAACTATGAAAGCTAAATGGTGGCAAAGTAAAGCTGGCTGCAGAGAGAAATGTGTACTATACGCAGTATCATGAACTTATGACCCCACCTGTATTAAACCAGTTGCCACTGTACCGCTATGGTTTAATAACTTTATTTGTATCAGTTGTGCTGCGTCCTGGTTGGCCGGCCACTGGGCAGGGAAATCCGTCCCTGCTCTTCCAGATGTCCAGTCCCTGCTGTTACTGTATGTTCACTCACAATAGACTGTGCTCAAATGTGTGAGATATGGTAGTGACACAGAGGTTGCCTTTTTCTTCACACTCTGTTTAGCCTGTTGTTCCATGCAGACATTCATGTTCCCCAAACTTCCAGCCATCACCCAAACCCTGCTCCACCTCCTTCTCACTGACACCGAGGAGCCAGAGCCTATATGGCTTCAATGATAATTAAACAAGTTTCCGCCTATATTCCATGTCCATTAGCAGAGCCCATAGCACTGCTTGGGAAATGGTCATTATCGCAGACAGAAATAGGAACATAAATTTGCTTTTAATGAAAATGTCAATTAGTGGTCTACTGTGTTAGAAGGGGGCTGATAGTGCCACCACTGTAAATTGCACTTTCCACATGCTCGCCAGGGTGCCTCACAAACACATATGTACATGCCTTTACACACCGTGAAGGCACACACATACACACACAGAAATATAATACCATAATATCATACAATAACAACATACTTTAAACTGAACAAAAATACAGAATTTTGTTCATTTCTCACATCTCGTATTTTCTGATATCAAATGCCGACTCATTTCAGTAATCGTCACACATCTGGGTAGAAAAATAAATAAGTTAATCACGGATGGAAATTAAATGTAAGGACAACAAACAAACCCAGACACTAAAACAAACTAAACAAAAAGAAATGTCCCCTTGTTAGTCTATAGTTTCATCCTTAAGCTGTTTCGTCTCTGGAACCCCTAGGTTTGACGAGTTGTTTTGATATTTTTATTCACATATTTGGATCATTAATCAAATGGCGGCATGGAGGGAGGCAAGCAGAGGGGGATGGATGCAATCCATATAGCATATCTTCTTCAGGGCTTGTGTGTGTGTGCGTGCGGGCATGTTGCAAGATCAATCTAAAAGTCCTCTGCAACAGCCACTTCAGACCCTGGGCGCAGTCACAAAAAAATGATTACCATTACACTTCCACTCTCCCCACACCTCCCCTCTCACTCTCAACAGACGATGAGGGGGAATAAATGTTGCCACACACACACACACGCACACACACACACTCACTCACAAATATACCAAAGGCTGCAGTGCTAGAAATGACAGAAATAAAAAAGACGGATTCCCACCTAAACGTCAATATGAGGGGGATGTATTAAAAGTGCATTTGAAATTCTTAGCAGCGTTCCACTTCATTTCTGGATGTCTGGGTCTTGCACCCTTAAAAGCAGAGGGAAATAAATCAACTTTGTTGCTCGCGCCAAGACCCCTATAAAAATAAATAGATGAACGCTGGTCACCTCAGAACCATTTTTAAAATGTCCCCCTGGCTGCACTGTATCCATAATTATGATTTTGATTGTCTGTGACCACATCCTCCAAGATCAAATGTGAAGCGAAATAACAGCAAAGCGGATGAAGAGATTTATTTGTTGTCTGCTCCGGCTAAGGTTGTGCATGACAAACAGATAGCTAATACCTTGGGGTATAAAGTGCTGCTGCTTAGGCTTCAGCAACAATACTTTCTAACCTCCTCGTACGTTGCAACCATTAGACTTTGTATAGAGAATGATGTTCTGGATGTTTGGACATGGTCTGAAGTAAAATACACTTTTCAGAATTTAAATATTATGAGCTGCCATCCATACTACTTGCATCATGTACAATAAGGATGTTGAAATGTCCATGACGTTTACACCACACCACAAAACTTTAACTGCAGAATTGGGCATTTTTGCTTGTATTTGAGTGGTACATACTGTAGGAAATAAGACTGTAGTGAGAGGAATGTCATAGGTCTTATTATTAGTTCATGTCATGGCTTAGCCTTGATCCAGGACGTCATACGTGTCACTTCTCCTGGAGAGCTACCACACAAAACTTGGATAATTCAGTCCCTCAGGAGATCATAACATTTGTTAGGGGAAGAATGGTAAAAACACAAACTCATTGTATGCTAGGCAGTGTTCTCAGTGACCTTCTAGGTCGGAAAGAAAACTGGATTTTGTCTTCCTTTAATGTACTGCAGCTAAGCAGCAATGCTGTCTGTAAACAAAAACCAAATCCTTTGCCATCTTTGATTTTACAAGGTTTGTACTGACTTCTGTGATTGGAGTCATGGGTGCCGCCAGAGATTTTGGGTCCCCATACATCACCTATATGGACTAGATTGCTGTGACAAACCACACCTGCAAAACCTCAAACCGCAAATATTAATAATACATTATTTGTAGGCTGAAATCTCTACTGTGGTGCAATGTTAATTACCTCTATCATAATTTTAACTTTCAAGATTTTCAGATGACTGACAATAAACACTAAGCAGGGCTGCACATACAACTTTTGCATACTAATACTATAATTCTATGTATGGTATACTATAACATGATTTGATTTGGTTGAAAGTAGCCTACGGCAATGTTTTAACAGGAATGTGATGATCCAGTCAGAAAATCCCACTTAGGTTTAAAAGTGAAACTGCTACCTTAAATACATTATAATAATGATTATTATTATTCCATGATTACAATTAGTTAATTATTTGAAATGTTTTCTGCTCCGAGAGAAATAGAGGAGGTTTTTACCCCAATGTCTGGCATTTTCCATCATCAGCTCCAAGGACTCTAGGGTAAAACTATTATTTCACTAGCAAGGGCCAAACCATTGAAGAGATACGTTTGAAAGATTTATTTGAACAAAGCACAAGCTGAATGTTTAAATTGTGATGATGCCATGGTGTGGGGAAGCTTCGTGGGGAATCTGTCGTGGCCCCCGGGTACGACGAACCCCAAACAAACCTCCCATTACTTCAGAAGAGATTGAGCAGATTTAAGACCTTTGAGATCTGACCGGATGTAACGGTGGTACGCTTGCGAGGACCAGCGGCCCATGATTTGAATTAAGTGTTTGGGGATGCCATTGCGGGAGGCTCCGATCTGAAAGGAGAATTATATTGTATTATATTATGTTGTGGAAGTGCGTCAATGACAAAATACTGCTCACTTTCTTCTCCTTCAACTCCTTCAGGAATTGGGTAGGACTGGGAAGGACTGATGGTGGGTTCTCTCGAGCTGCGTCTGCATCTAATGGTGTTTAGTTTCTTGTACCAAGTTCAGCTTAGCCAGGCTCTCTTTGAGTTACCTGGTGTCCTGATGTTGGTCCTGTGTAACTGGTGCCACAGAGATGGTTGTCAACTAGCTCTGAGGACTCTGGGTTGTCTTTTTTTTATTGAAAAGAGTTTTAAATGACACAATAATGAGCATGCGGATGTACATTTTAATTTATTTATTTCTACATAGAAAAGAAAAAAATATGATTAAAAACAAATGCTTAATGTGTAGCTATCAGCATGTTCATGTAAAATGGTGGAGTTCTTAATTACAAGCATCATCATCAGAACCATGAGACCACAGTGTGTATATCCCTGAGGTATAACAAATGTGTTGAGTATTTTAAATCCAGCATTGTTTACATCCATGTTTACTGGCTTGCAGTCTTCTTCTGCCTTTAATGGCACATTAAAGCATATCTTCAGACCTGTAGGTCAGTGGAAAAGTGTGACACCGTTGGCATGAAATAAACCAAATAGGGGCCCACTCAACATCTCCGTTGCACTGTGAGAGGTCTAAAACTCCTTAAATATGATATGGTATAAAAAGAAAGATGAAGGCTTTAAATTAAGACTATAGTGTCTCAATTATTATGGAGGCCTGTGTGGTTGGCATTCACAAGAGTAGTTCAGTGGTCAAGAATCAGGCATTTGGTGCTTTGGCTCATGATGAGGAAACAATTATGGATAGGTGATGCACATGAGGAAAAGTCTGTGCAAGGAAAAGTAATGTATGCCTGCTAATGTCCATGTAACCTGGTCATTCATTAGGCTGTTAGGAGCTGTCTCTCTTGATCTTTATTACTTGCCTCTTATTATAAAGTCAGCACTTTTGTCCCATGTTATCCATTTCATTGAACCTGGAAATATCGAGATACACAGTTCAGTGGATCTGTGCTTTCCGTGACGTTGTATAGGCTTGTCTATGGGAAACTGAATTTATGTTAATGTGACATTAAGATCAGATTTTACACACATGAATTTTCATATATATATATATATATATATATACACTACCGTTCAAAAGTTTGGGGTCACCCAAACAATTTTGTGTTTTCCATGAAAAGTCACACTTATTCACCACCATACGTTGTGAAATGAATAG